>RAOO01000130.1:10000-70179 GCA_009805345.1 Neurospora sp. FGSC 26628
GCTGGGCTCTCGCCCATATAGCCAGTCCTCTACGCACACTTCCCTCTTGTGATGGCTTGGCATGCCAGCACCTGACATCACCTGTTGGCATCTGGGATCTGGGCTTGTGATAGGGTAACCTGGGTTGCTTCGTAATATGTTACGAACTTAAGCGAGTTCGCGGGCCAACCAGGCCCTTGGGAACACAAGGTGCCAAAAGGGGTTAGGCTGTACGACCATAGGCCAGGGTAGGCTCACGATGCAAGGTAGGCTCACGACAACAGGAGTGAGCCACGACCATGGTGGTGAGCTGGGCTCACCACACTACGAAGGAGCATCGGGAGCAGGCAGTATAAAGGGAGGTAGGCTCACGACAACAGGAGTGAGCCACGACCATGGTGGTGAGCTGGGCTCACCACACTACGAAGGAGCATCGGGAGCAGGCAGTATAAAGGGACGACTGGAGGACTCAGATTGTCAGATAGTTCGCCAGTAGTCAATTGATCATTACCATCGAGACTAGTATCACGCACGCATACTTGTTGTGAACCTTTTGGCTTCACCGAACGACTCTGATAGTTCTTACCTTCAGCTATCTCACTTAGGCAGATCAGACTGCCGTTCGTCACACCGATGCAGGTGGCCAGGACAAGGACATTCGGAGGATAAAAGGAAGGCACTTCTTCCTCGTTAAAAGGGAAGAAGGGCAGGCAACTTAGACCAGTCATTCTTTTCTAACGGGAATACACTTGAGCTTCGCCCCAAAAAGACCTTGTTAAGTTTTTCCCTCGTGAACCCCTTTGTCTCGTGAACTGACCATCAGATCTGCTCCTCGCTGTTGTCACGGCGGCTAAAAACCACTACACTATTAGGCCCGTGTTTCCACAAAAGGATACAAGTAACCGAAGCTGGAAGATTCGGTACTCAAGTGGTCTTATATAGTTGTTTCGAACCGCACGTAGTTCCGTATCGCGTCGGCCGTCACAGCTGTGAGGAAAACTAACTTAGAGGGCGAAGCTTCGCTTCCCCTCTCCCTGGTGGTTGAATGGCTGCTGTCTAGTAAACATCATCTTCGTTCCTTCATTGGAGTCCTAACAAAACTATCTTGACCAATAGATCTGCTCCTCACCATAAGTTGTTTGGTGATGGGCTGCCCTATTCTGGTTTTGAGTGTTGTTTTGCTCCATTTCAATGGGAATTCCCTATCTTGCCTCAGACAGAGATGGGCACGGCAATGGCCATGCCCAGACTATCTAATCAGTCAATTGATCTAATTATACATGTGATAACGGTAATATGAATATTCCCGTATCAGCTTGGATCCCATCTGTCATTGCATATAAGAACCTCTCTCCTTCCATCCGATGTATCTATCTAGCTTCTTCTTTCTTCCTCATCTTTAATATCTTATTACATTCGTCAGAGCCTTTTGGAGCCTCGCTGCCCTTAACTCTACGTGCCGTGACACCTCTCTCTCCTTCGTACAACAACGCATATCTTACCCTACCCCCAACGGTGCCCTCTCGCCCCGTGATAGTACTATGACAGGGCGGGGATGCATATGCCCACTCAGCCAAACCTATAAAAGATAGGACGATGTTCACTTGCCAATGAACGTCGGGATGCATCACTATATAGGCAGTCACAGAACCCTGTGACAGATGTCCTCAGTCATCAAATTTTGCAGATCTCGAACCAGTCACAAAACAATATCGTTGTCACCCTAGGTAAGATGGCAAGGTGGACTAGAGTCGACGACACCAGGGGCAACTTTTTCGAGCACCTTTTCCGGCCACGACGAGCATTCCGTCGACAAGAAGGGAGCGAACGAAGATGGGTGATAAAGGACGCTGTAACATTCCAAGAGAAAAGAACCAAACGGACAGAAGGTTAGAATCCATCCATGCGTTCATAGAAAGCGAACACTAACATCTCCCCTAACACAAACATACGCTTGCTTGTCCACAACGTGGTTTTCTATATCCAACACCCAACGTCTATATATAAGTAGGGTAGGGCTGAGCCACACTCAGGGCCCGAGCCACACCAGATCCGCTGACACGGATGCACGAGTAGTGCAATGGCAGCATAAGGCTCGACCGCCTATGGCGAGAGCCGTGCATGTGCCAGGCATAGTCACAGGTAATCCTGTGACACCGCCATGCTCTATCCACGTTTATATACATTGTATTATGTCGTCCCCCCCCCCATCGCATTATCAGATGTCGCTTAGCTTGCCTCTCACTAGCCACACAATCATCAGGCGAGGCCTCAAGGCGCGACATCCCGGCCCGTCTTGGCACTCTCCCGGAGAGCCTCGATAATCCTGAGCACCTTTGCGGCCTGAGATGC
Organism: Neurospora sp. FGSC 26628; assembly: GCA_009805345.1. NCBI lineage: Eukaryota > Fungi > Ascomycota > Sordariomycetes > Sordariales > Sordariaceae > Neurospora > Neurospora sp. FGSC 26628. The sequence goes on from RAOO01000130.1 coordinate 12,332, forward strand.
GGGAACGGGGATGTCATCCTCGTTGCCAGTCTCGAGAGCCTTGGCAAAGCCCTCGAAGATCTTGGCGTACGTCTCTGGCTCCACGGTCGGGTACACCTTCTCCTCAATCTTGCCGTCCTCGGTGACATAGCAGAGGCGGCCGTACCGGGACTCGTCCTCCTTGCCGAACTCAGCATCAGTCGCGGTCATGCCTCCCCTGAGCTGGTCCTCCTGCGGGTCCAAGAAAGCCTTCTGGTAGCTGCCCTTCGTGCCGCGGATGCGGAAACGTGGCTGCTTGGTCTCGACACTGACAACACTGATGCGAACATGCACGAGCAAGCCGGTGTCGGCATACGTCAAGACAGCCGCGATGCTGTCCGGCTGCTGTGACTCATCGCTCCCGCCAGCGACAATTCTGCCCTCGCGCTGGTCCAAGAACTTGGCTGAGACGGCACTTGGCATGCCGAAAAGGACGTAGACCTGGTCCAGCAGATGGGCGCCGAGATCATAAAGAACGCCACCGGCCTGGTCCATGCTAAGCTGGCCCTTCCACGTGGTCGGCTTCTCCAGGCGGAAGCGGTCAAAATGCGTCTCGAACTCGACGATGCGACCGAGGGTGCCCTCGCGCAAGAGCTTCTGGACAGTCAGGAAGTCCGAGTCCCATCTGCGGTTCTGGTACACGCACAGAACACGCTTCTTCTCCGCGGCCAGTGCGGCAAGCTCCTCTGCCTGCGCAGAAGTGGGCACGAATGGCTTCTCAACAAGAACGTGCTTGCCATTGCGCAGAGCGTCGCGCGCAGTCTCGAAATGCGTGTTGGGAGGCGTGCTGATAATGATGACATGGACGTCGGGGTCTGCGAGCATGGGCTCAATTGAGGTGAAGTGCTTCACCGAGGGATGATCTTCGGGGGCAGAGTTCCCAGGCGAAGGAGATCGTTGTACAATGGAATGGAGGACAAGAGAGTCGGTCAGCGCGACGAAAGGAATCTGGAAGACCTTGGCCGAGAGGCTGGAAACAAACGTTAGTATCAACACATCCCGTCAACGTGATGCTCATGACATTGCAACCAGTCTTACCCGTAGCCAATAATGCCGACATTGAACTTGGTTGAGGGCGCCATCGTTTACGTTGGGGTGTCGCGAGCTAAACTGTGATGTGTAGCCTGTTCTTGTGTCGGAGGAGCAATGTTTATAGACCCGGGATGGTTGAGTCAGTCCGAGGAATGACGTGTGCGGGGTCGAACCTCGGCATAGCTCCGCTCCGCCATGTAGTGGGATCGGCCGACCCATTTTCTCGGACCGATTGCATCTTGTACTAAAATTGGAAATGTGCGTTTGTGTCAAGGTGGATGGATATATGGTTATGCTTTCCGATGTAGAGATGAGTCCGTGGGTAGGCTAATAGTTTTTACGCAAAACAACATAAACAGAGTATGTCACAGATCAACAAAAAAAAAATTGAGGTCGAACAGCATGGAAAACATTCAAGAAGGTAAATGCATATGTGGAAAAAAATGGAAAAAGAATGGGGCCACCCGGGGATTGAACCCGGGACCTCTCGCAAGAATGCTCAGGATTGAACCCTAAGCGAGAATCATACCACTAGACCAGCGGCCCGATGAATTGTTGAACGTATAGTTAGAAAGTGTAGCTTATGTATTTGGTTCCACTAAGCGGATACGGGAGCGCGTGGTATTGATTGATGTCGTGAACACCTAAGCTTGATACTCGGAGTACATGCATGCATGTTGCTTTCGACGGACCACTCGAACTACTAACACAACGCAAAAATTGAAGTAGACGTTAACTTGGGCTACATGTTATATTTGTAACATCTCTTAATAGTACCGATGTGAAGTGTCGCTGATGCGTTCGCTACCTATAAAAACAAAAAGACTAACATCAAAGCATGTACGCTGCAGATCCGCACTCGGGCTTGACCGAGATACGGCATCCTAGTAAAAGAGGTGTGTCTTTCCAAGTTGTCCGCCTTGGACCATTGTTTCCTCTCATTCTCCAAACCCGTAATCCCATCTTTGTATCGCTCCAACTCCAACCAAGCACGCCTGAGCAAAGACAGCAGGACCCCAAATGCAAGCCTCTATACCCTGGGCCCCGACTAATCATCCTTTTCGCCATCCGTCGTGACACTGCAATGCTTGTATTCATATGGAATGAACAGAAAAAGGACAGCCAGTAATACCAAACAGGCGTGGCATCGCCAGTCTGCTCCTCATGAGGGTATCCCCAACTACTCGTTGCTGGGAAGATTATTGTCGAGATTGGATTCAATCACGGTACCCTCATTATCGGAATCGTAGCCGTCGTAGTCATCGAATATGTCTCTTTCTTCAACGAGTTCTGGTGTATTTGAACGAGATGTGCCGGACGAGCGGGATGGAAAGAGTGGGAGCCCGGGCCGCCTCGTGTCAGGGACATCCTCTTCGACGGCCGACGGCGAAGAGGGCGGCAAGGGTTCTGCGTGAATGACGCCAGCAAGAATCAACCTCCTGCGGCACTCCTCCACCTGTCGGAACATGTTGGCCATGACAGGGTGATAAAACGGCGTGTTTTTTTTCAACGACTCGTGAACCAGCCCTTGGAGTACCGGCAGATGGGACACAACTCTTATGGCTATCGACTTTTCTGTTGCGAGCTCGACACTCTGCGCCTTCTCCATGTCTTGTGTCGTAAAAACAACCTTTCTTGACTCGATGAGCTCCGCCCATATCTCTTCAAATATGTCCGCTGTATTTTCGAGTCGTTCCCCGTGGTGTTTGCGGCAGCAGATACTTATTTCGACCGGTGTCGTAACGTGCAGGAGGTCCGAACAGAAGTAGCCGATAGTGTATCTTTCTTTCTAGGCTTCGTCGCACTCGACCACTATTGGGCTATTTTTTTTCTTGCATCCCCGGGGGCAAGGCCGGATCGGGTTGTCGAGACTGATACACATGATGCCGAATGTTGGGGTGTGGGTAAGAGAACGGTTATGCTGGCTTATGGTTTATCGGACCAGGCGACTTGACCGTGGCAATGCCTGTGTGGTGGGAGGATAATATTCGTAAATTTGAACTGTGGAAAGAAAGAGAGGAACCTTGTCATGCATTTCCGCCATCTTGTAGGATGGCCTGGTTTGTGGCACCTGCTTAAGGTATCCTTTGCAGGGTCGCAGTCAACGATTGTACAATCTAATGCTGGTACGTTTGTTAGATGGATGAGTACTCCTAGTACATTGGACAATATCCGTCGCGAATTATCCCAAACCTCGTAAACACGAATCGGAAACGCATTAGCAAGAGTCAATATGGTATATTAGGTTTCGGAAATAGTATGTGCAAGATAAGATTACACCTTAATTATAGTGTAAACCGCATTCATCAAATATAAAAACGCCTAAGGAAGTTGACCCGAGGTCTCGAGCTAACAAACAAACCTGTGTTGGACTGTAATTGCTGGAAACAAATGGGTATTGATTGCAAAGAGAAAGAGGAAGTCGGAGCCGATGTGAGCCCGAATGGCATGTCCACGACAGCAACCTTGCAAGCCCAGTTAAGCATCACCTCAGTGAACACGAAGTTTGCATCCCCTCCATGTTGTTTTGCCAAGGCTATCTGCTATAAACCTTCCTGTTGAATAAGATGGTTGCATGAACAATGTTTTGATCTACGCATGGATAAGTCTTGTGTGTATCGATGGTGTCTTTCTACTCAACCAATCAAGCTCGTCATAGCCACTGCCGTACTTCATCTTCGTTCACTCCGGTCACTTCGATACTTCCACTCCTCCTCAAACTCGGCAGCATCGTCGCTTCCCTACTTGCGCCCACAAAATTCCGGAGGAGTCATGACATACTCCGAGCTTCCTGGCAGGTCTGGGACAGCTACATGTAGCTCCATGTCGAGATGGCTTCGCTTTGCCATTTCTATTCATCGGTGCTAGAGGTGTAATCAGCAGGAGTGACTAATGTCGGCCCCCGATTCTTCAGTTGATTGAGACCATGCGCAATGTGCGTGTCGATGGCTACCGAGATGGCTACCGAGATGGCCGCGTAGAAGCCTTTCATCATCGTATCCTTCGCGTGTTCGTATTTCTCTGACAAGCCTGTCGGTTCAAATATGTCTACAAATGCGGCCTTTCGTTCATTATCGAACTCCGAAAGGGTTCCCACTTTCGCCCAGTTTTTGGCGTGTTCTTCGAACAGTCTCTGTTGAACAGTCCTCCGAACTCTTCCACTGCAGTCGTGCCGGATTGTGGCGGCTGCACTGGGCCGGGTTTTGACCGGCTCCTTGGTCAACCTGACCTCTTCACAATATTGTTTGGCTTCCTTTGCAAGTTCGCACTCGATGAGGAAGGGTGTCGAATACTGACTGCATGCATTAACAACATTCCTACATCGCATTTCGATCCAAACAGGTTTCCCCAACTCGTGTATATAAGAATGGCCTTCCCCCATTCCTTTTTCTCTTCTTCTTCTTCTTCTCAACCAATTCAAGCATTCCAAACCACACTCGTCTGCTCACGTGATATTGTGCACTCAGCAGGTTTCGACAAAGAGCTGGTACTTTTCCTCGCAGCGCTTCAGTTTCTTGAAGCGTACTCTGTGTTCCGGTACTTGTAGCACATGGTAGGTTGATAATAGCGGCGGAAGTCGCGATGATGGTTGTTGCTTGCCGATTTGGGATCCGTTTCTCGCAATGTCATCTCGTACTAGATTCTCGCACATTTGTACTTGCGGCGCTGGTCTGTTCTTGAGCCATCGTCACGGTTGGTTGTCGAAAACAAGAAGGTGAATTTGGTCGTGATGAGAACATGTTGCAGCCAAATCGAGAATTCGTTCTTCCCTCCAATTTCCGCGTTTCCTCTCTCGGTTGGGACTTCCGTCAGTTGGCGGTAGTACCTTCCAAAGAACCGCTTCGGTCAGTCGTGGTAATAAGAGTAGAAGGTGGAAAGGGTTGAGAATGACGTGTTGTGTTGGAAGCCGGGGAAGATGGTTGTGGATTGGCTGAAAACGGCATTGTATCTTTGTGGTGTTTTGCAGGACAGGTATTCTGTTCGAGGGCTGCATCATACCGATATGTCAAGTGGACGGGCAGCAGAACAAAAAAAGTATAAAGTGGAAAAAGACCGGGTATGACAGGGCAAGCGTGCACTTTAGCCGTATCCGCCAAACTATCCGATAAAAGATAGACGTAATTCTGCTTGCAAGGCAGAATCCGAAGTGCACACTATATAGGCAGCCACAACACCCTGTGACACCAGGTGAACCCTCTTCTTTCTGTTATGTGTTATGAAAGAGAAGATATAATGTAACAACTAACCCCCGACTCAAACCATCTCCTTGCCAAACCCATAATATTTTTCCATGCTGAAGACTCCGTCATCTTATATTTTTCATATCCATCTATTCTCCTTCGTATCCATCAATTCATCCCTAAGTATAGTACCAACAGTAGAAGATCAATATAAGAAACATAGGAGATATGTGCCGCATTATCTATCCACAATAAGAGTTAGTAAAACTCATGCCCAAAAACGATTAAAGTAAAGACGACAACAAAAAGACTCTTACCATTTATGCCTCTTGTTATTTGTTACCATTCTCCACGTTTCTCGTTAAGAGGACAGAGTGGCAGCCCTCAGCTCAAGATCTCAGAAGCTTCGAAGGTTCTCTTAAGATAGCAGAAGACCATAAAGCTAACCAGGATGTAGAAAGGAATACAGCTTGAGGTTATTTGAGATATGAGTGGAGACAGCACGTTCAAGAAAATAATCTGAGCTAGCGAAATGATGATAATTAGGAGGATGAGGCACAAAAAGTGCTTTATGTTGTAGCGTAGACGTGAATGTACCTGTCGTTGGAACATCTTGATAAACGCGACGATACGGTATTATACGGTGATGTTTCTTTCTTTTTGTTGGTGGTTGTCGATAACCTTTGTAGTAGTGTAATGTTTGTTTCTGCTGTTGGTTGTCGATAGCCTTTATGATAGTATTGGCGAGTGAGTATTGGAGATGGTGTTGATTAACGTGGAATAAGTATCATGTGACGAACCGTTACAAGCACAGGAGTATATCGCTGGGAACAAAGAGTAGCAACGGTAGTAGTAGCTAAAAGGTACTGATCGATTGTGAAAGCTAGTTGCTTGCTGAAGAGCCAGAATAACGAAGGCCGGGAAGCGGCCTTCTTATATACTGGTCTTCAAACCCGTCCCGTAGTCCCGTATTCTCGGGACAACGGGACGCTAGGTACGGGTTGTCCCTTATTGGTCAATCTATCTAGCTTACATAAGTGGTCTGCGATTGGATCGTAACATGTCACAGGATTACCTGTGACTATGCCTGGCACATGCATGGCTCTCGCCATGGGCGGTCGAGCCTTATGCTGCCATTGCACTACTCGTGCATCTGTGTTAGCGGATCTGGTGTGGCTCGGGCCCTGGGTGTAGCTCAGCCCTACCCTATATCACCAGACCGTACACACTCCTCCTCCCTCTTCTCTCCTCGTACAACTACGCATATCCAACCTACCCCCTACTTTTCGCCTTACCCTGTGATAATAAGGAAAAGAAAATAAAAAAGGGACGGGAATTTATACTTGTTAGAGTGGCCTCTAGCTGTACTGTAGAAATTCGGGAAATCCGGACATAAGGGTGTTAGCGCACATGAGTGGGCACAGGGAATTTGGGGCAGAGGATCGGCAAGAGAATTCCTTGATTGATTGACTGAAGAGTTRAAGGAGAGTAGGTGAATGATGAGAGGGAGACCCTCGATATATATATACATGACTGAGGTCCATGTGTGGATCGACTGCCGAGACGGTAGTCTGTTTCAACAAAGGGCCCCTAATAATTCCTTGCGCGCAAATACCGCAAAGACTCGGGCCGTTCGTTTTCAACTTCCAGGGAAACCTCTCATAATCAGACATGCGTATGCCCGAATATGTAAATCTTATGCCCGCAAAAAAAGAGTGGAAGAGACGTGTTGCCACCTCGGAGCACTGTAAATTCGATTTTTCTAGTGTCCTGTCTTTTCCCCGTGTCTTTTCAAGGGCGCTAGAGGGTAGGGACGTTCAAAATCACCGTTTTGCATACAATTTCTTGCGGGCATGAACGTTGCATTTGTAGTCCTCCGAGTTATCATACAATAGGCAAGGTATAGAACTCCACACGTGCATGTGCCAAAAACATGATTCTAGGAAATAAACAGGGATCGCTAGTTCGTATTACTTTTATAAACAATGCCCCTGGGGCAAACATTTTGGTATTGGTCAACGGCTGACGAGGAATGTTTTGTACACTTCCTTCCAGTTGTGGGGGCCCGTACCCGCGACACATGACTTCCATCAAAGACCGTTACTCGCACACGAAAACACGCTCCTGACCGATCCTGTATCATACGCTTCCAAAATCCCCAACACACTCGCATAGCTCCCAAAGGTAAGAAAGAGGAAGCCAACGAGTATGATGATGATGTTGGTCACCCCCAACAGGATGGTGCCGATGCCTCTCTTTCTTGCAATGCCGGCTCTCGAGTCCGCTTTGCGCATCCGGAAGTATGCAACACCCCAGAAGATAAAGCCGAAGAAGCTGTCGAAGAGTGATGACATGAGGGAAAGGACTAGTGTTGGGGTTAGTTGGTTGTACGTTGGTTCGGGGTGTGGTGTTGGGAGACTCACGGGAGGAGAAGAATGGAATGACTTCTGCAATGACGAAAGCGGCAATCCACGTTGTCACTTTGACTGGTGTCAGCATGACATGAGAGTGAAATTGCTCGGGACACAGGGAGTCACTCACGAAGAATAGCCGCCCATGTTGACCATCCGGTAACCGTGTGCTCGGTCCTGTGTTGGGAGTTCTTGAAGATGCGGAAGAATATGAAACGTGCCGAAACCGAGGCGTACAGGACGCCCAAGAAAATGATCGTTGGAATCATGAACGAGAAGGCAGCCTTCTTGTAAGTTTCTTGGAGTGAACCGAAGGCAGGTGCAGTCATGTACTGGTTTCCGGTGTACGCGTAAATCACCGCTCCGACAAGGCTGAACAGGATGACCTCGGCAATGGCACAAGCCCATAAGGCTTTTGGGAAGTCCCTGCGCGCTCGTTAGTCAGATACTGGGGCCATGGAAAACGGCGGCACCTACTTTGGCTCTCTCATCTCGGCGATGAAGCTAGGGAGTGTGATTTGCCCGATGAAAGTATAAGAGATGTTGAGAAAGGCATTGAAACAGGCAATGTAGGACGCTGACTTGACCGGAAAGGCGGTCACGATGGGGCTGCCTCCGACTGACGCTACTCCGGAGTCTGACGTGAATGATGGGCGGGGATCATAGCCAGCTGGGTGTTTCTGTGCGCCGGAAAAGGCGGCAGCAAGGAGGACAGAAATAAAGGTAAAGAAAGCAGAAAATACCCCAAGCTTGGACAAAGTATTGAATGTTCGTGGGAGTGAGCAGAGCCAGCAGACAAGCGCGACAATAATGCCGAAGCTGACAGTCCGACAAGCGACACCCGGGTCTGTGCCGGTCATGGTATTGAGATATTCGGCGCCCACGACGACATGCAAGCCTTGGATAAACTGTTGCCAGTTAGTTTGCAGCCCGTGTGGTGCATCGGTAGCCGGCTTACTGTGTTGTTGAGCAGGAACATGATGGCAGTGGCCCACCAAGCCCAATTTTTGTTCCAGAACAGCATTTGGCCGATATCACAGACGTCCCGAACTTCGGGATGGCGTAGACAAAACTCCCACAAGACTAATGAGCTATGTACGGGTTAGCATATGTAGCCACATACGACGGAGAACTGTAATAATGCTTACGTGTAGAGCACGACCAAACATACGACCACCGTCAAGATTAATCTGTGAACTGTGAGCGGCTGCGTTTCTTCGTGTTGGATTCCATGTTGCGGGATCTTGACTCACCCAGGAACAAGACCCAAGATACTGTATGACCACGGAAAGCTCATGATAGCCAAGCAAATGTACTCGGAAAAGAGCAGGGCGGCAGTCTTCAGCTTGATGGTCAGTTTTTAACTCTTGATAATTGCAATCGGTGGTTGAGCTGCTACAGACCTTTTGCCAACTACATGTGCGGTACTGGATAGCATTTCCCTTTTCAAGTTCGTGCTGCCGTTCGGGGGAAACAAGGCTGTCGTTGCTGTCGGAGCTGGCGATGGATACGCTTTGTAGGACTGGGCCGATGCGAGGACCGACGGCGGTCGTATCGTCGAGCTTGGTCCATGACCAGAGGCCGGGGCGAACATCCTCGTTAAAAGCTGTACTCGCGTTGGCATCGTCGATCCGAGACTTGTCCCGAGGCGGACTTGGCGTGCGGGCCGACATGGCTTAGATGGGAGTATGTCCCACGTTAACTTGTGAAATAGAAAGCCAATGTAATGTTGGGAGACGACAAGAGCGAGAGTCTTGGATGTCTGTGGTGGATACAGAATTGGATAGAGGCAGATGACAGTGGAAAGTTGTAAGTAGGAAGGGGTTCTAAAGGTTACATTTCGGCCGAAAACAATCTGAAGGATGCACGGGGATGGAGGGCTGGATTGGAGACAACATTCGCCGGAACATCTTGCCGTTTGTTACACACGTTCATATTTGGGGGGTTTCTGGTCTTTTCCCTGTCCTGCTCGCTGTCCACTGCACGATGAACATGGTGCATCGAGCACGCCATTCTTCTCACCCATTTCGTATATGGAAAGTGCCGCGGCGTACGGGTATCGTTCCCGTGCCTTCCTTCTTATCATGAATAGTTTCAGATCGACAAGTGCCGTCAACGTCGACGCCTTTTTGCTCCGGTCTTCAGATACAAATGACATACGCAAGCGATCCGTTCATATAGGCTCTGGCCAAGGAGCCGGCTCACAAGGAAGCCGAGAAATGGTTCCTTTGTCCGAAAACATCAATGTTGACATGCACGCGTTTCCGTGGCAAAATGACGCAATCTTACCGAGACCGGCATGATCATCACAGAAACGGAGCATTACAGTTTCCATTGACAAATACGCCCACCCGCATTGGAAGACGAAGAAATATAACGCTTGGTTTGAGCTTGAGAATGCGGTAGCGGTGAAGCTGTATACCCTTTCGGCTTGTGTGATTTGGGCGCGCTTTTTGAGTGGTAGGTGAGTGAGTGTCATACATGTGCTCATATTTTGAGCTTGGTTAATTAAGTTAAAGTTTGGTTTCGGAAGTCCGACCGAGGAAGGGGTCCCTTGCCAAGACGGATCCAAGGCAGACATAAGTGGGGTCGGGCATGGGGGTGGCTGGAGCTGTGGCTGAGGTGTGGGGCAAGAACAATGACGTGCATGCTTGATCTTATCAGAAGCCGGTGGTTTCACGACTGTATGTGCACACGTGACAGCGCGCTCTCGTCGCGCCGCCGCCGCACCGTGCTTCTCAACTTTCCCTTGGTGCAATCCCTCTTTAGCCGATCCAACAACCTTGACGGCGAGTCAGCAAACCAGCAGGCCACGATTCCGATTGAGCAGAGTCCTTCCTGAAATGATTGCGCGGCAAGAGTCGAAACTGTCCATACCGCTCACGCAACTTTTGCCTGTCCGGACACAGTGCGCTCGAGTCGGATACGAATGATACCTAGGGTCGCATGCATCCGTCGGCACCTACAGACACTAGCGTCGAGCCTTGGGCCACTGAAACGTCACCATGTCCAACAACGCGCTCAAGAACAACCGCGACCACTACGCGACCGAATCACTCGACACCCAAGCCGTCCTCGATGATTACATGAAAACCTACGGCGCCGGCCAAGTATGTCATCACCTACTTCTCACCTCCCATTTACCGCAATTTCGATTTGACGGCCTGCTAACTGTTTGGCGTGTTGGCCTTTCTCAGACAAGCAACATCCGCCCGTCGTCAATAATCTCGAATCCGTCATCGTCCTCGAAAACATCCTCAGCTTATCGTCCGACCATGAGTAAACCGAGAAAACAAAGGGGTGAGGATCTGTTCCCTCCCCTGACACAATCAGAGGAGGACAGGATACGCAACTCTCGCCCCGCCGACGACCTCACCGAAAACAAACCGATCGATATGGAGGCGTACCGCGCATGGAAGGCCCGACAGGCTGCAGAACGCAAACGAGAACGGGAAGAGGCAAAAAAGCCAAAGCTTTCCTGGTTCAAGCCGTCCCAACTCTTCTCGATAGCCGCTCAGTGGGAGCAGGAGGAAAAGGAAAGGCAAAAGAAACAGAAAGAAGAGCAGGAGAAGCGAGAAGCAGAAGAAAAGGTGCGCCAAGAAGCTCAGGAGAAGCTGGAGAAGGATGAACAGCGGCGAGCGGAAGAGGCTGAAAGGGCAGAGGAACAGAAGCAGGCGGAAACGGAGCCTTCCGCCCATTCCAACGAGACGACACAATCAAACGGCGGAAGGAGCTACGAGAAATATGTTGCTTCAGCGTCACAGGCGAAAACCAGAGATACTCTTCGAAGCTCACCAAAACTTGGCGCAAGCAGCCCTTCTCTGGAGCCAGCCTCTGTTACGACAACAGTTCCCGAACCACGAGCATCACGACTTCTCGACACTCCCGCCACGAACAAAACCACCTCAAGGACACAGGATGGGTCAGGCCGCGTTGACTTTGGCAGCATTGCGCGCCTGCGCAACATACACTCGCAGAAACAACAGGCCTCGCCTGCCCGGCAGGTGCCTGAGACACCCATCTCAGAGAACAATCCGTTCCGCCAAGGCAAGTCGCAACTACTTGGCCCTTCGCAGCTATTCGGAGCCACCCAATTTTCTTCTGCCGCAAAAGCCTTCGCCAGTCCGACCTCTTCGCGCCCATCCCCCTCAGATTTCATGCATCACACAGTATCACCGAATTTGGCTGTGTCGTCGCCACTGCGAGCCCGGGGTCTGCGTTCATCGCCAGCGCATAATGTACCGTCAAGCCCAGCTGCCTTACCTGATGCACCTCCACCCAGGGTAACGCAACGAAGGCTCGCAAGCCCTGGTCCTGGTGCCTTGGAAGACGACATGGTGATTCCGGAATCGCCCCAAACAAAGCCGCCCAATAAGAAGAAGGCTGCACAACGTCCCTTTGCCAGCTATGAGCCGATGGATAAATCGCAGGAGCGGTGGTCAAGTTCGATAGCGGGATCAGATCCCCCAGGCTCTCCGAACGATGAAGATACAGAAACATCCATGGTCAGGCGCAGAAAGGCAAAGTTGAAGAAAAAGGCTGCCTTGGAACAGCTTACCGAGATCCGGTTTCCGCGGGTGGCCAAGTCAGATGATGTCGAGATCCCGTCATCCAACAAGAACAGGCGTGGCAAAGCGAAACTGGCGACGCAAGAGCCGGAGCATGGGGATGAGGAACCAGCAATACCGAATACGGTAGAAGATTCTCAGGGACAGGGGGCCAAGCCTGCTGCTGTGCATGCGGTCGATGACGAGTCTACACAGTCTGGGCCAGATGAGGATCCGGCACCGAAGCCAGACGCCGTCTTCAAGTTCCCACGACCGAGCCAGCGTCCAGCACCCAGACCTCTTTCGCCAGTTCACGAGAAACCGGCAGCTGATACATCCGGTGCGGGTGCGGATCCAAAAACGAGTCCAGCCGAGAACCTGCTTGAGGAGGAATCTGCGCATGAACCTCCGTCTTCTCAACTCCCGGCCTTACCAGCACCCTCCAATAACATTCCCTCTTCGTCGCCGCCGATGTTCGAAAGAAGAAGTAGAAAGAAGAGGGTCTCGTCCGCTGCAGATCAGGTAGCAAAAACACCGACATCGAGCACGGTGAGAACAACCAAGTCCAGAGTGTCGTCGTCTGCCGTCGATGCTGCGGTTCAGAGAACTTCGGATCTATCGAATCTATCTTCCACGCCCGTCATGCCGTCAAGTGCTGTGCCGGCAAGAGATGCTTCGACCAGTTTTACCAGGCCTGATCTTGGTAGCTCGTCCCCAGCGCCTGTGAACAACCTTCGACGTGACGCTGCTGGGCGCCTGCCCAAACACCCGAAAACTAGTTCAACAGAGAACCTGCGCCATTCGGCACGGGTCGAGAGACGGCTGTCCAGTTCTGCCGATGAGTTGTCCGTCTCTGGAGCCACAATACCCACGTTGGATCATAGCGTTCGCATGTCTCGCAGTTCCTTGCTTAAACCCAGCAGAGCATCATCCATGACCGCTCCCGCTCAGCGTGGGTCGAAGATCTTTGAAGGCATGGCGTTTGCAATATCCTTCCAGTCTAGGCGAACAGGCGAGAGCGCGGACCAGTACAAGGCACGCATGGAAACCACGTCCAACATCGAGAGGCGCATCCAGCAGGCAGGTGGCCGTATCCTCGACAACGGATTCGACGAGTTATTCGAGCCCATCCCCGTCCAGCCAGCCGCATCCACGGACAAAACCCAGTCCTCGCCACCCTCGGACGGAACAAACGAACTCCTCCTGAACAGCAGCGGCAACTCTACCGGCTTCACGGCCCTGATAGCCGATGGCCACTCCCGCAAAGTCAAGTACATGCAAGCCCTCGCCCTCGGGCTTCCCATCCTCGCTTCCCGCTGGGTTCTCACTTGCCTTTCTTCCAACTCGATAATCGAATGGTCGCCCTACCTTCTTGCCGCAGGACAGTCTGCCTTCTTGGGGGATGCCATCCTTTCACGCAACTTGCAGCCATATGATGCCAGGACAGCAAAGCTCGTGGAAACGGTGGGGAGAAGAGGAACGTGGCTAGGAGGAAGTAGGATACTCCTTGTCATGAGCACGGGCGGGGGAGATAAGAAAGGGAGGAAGACCCAGAAGAAGAAGGATAAGGAGAAGCAAGAGGAAGGGAGGAAGATGGCTTATGTCTTCTTGACGAGAGTGCTTGGGGCGGAGTTGAGGCGGGCAGGGAGCGTGGAGGAGGCGAAAATGGAGTTGGAGAGGGCAGAGAAGGAGGCGGAAGATGGAAAGGGGAAACCGTATGATTGGGTCTATGTTGATGGGAAGACGGATGGGGCTGAGTTGTTCACGAGTCCTGCTGCTATGGTAGGGGAAAGTGATGCCGGCAATGCTAGTGCCAGTGCCAGTGCCAGTGGTGTAGGTGCTTGTGGCGGCGGGAAGAGCGCAAAGGGCAAGAAGAGGAAGAGGCAGAGCGTTGGGTACGTGTATGAGCCGACCGAGGCGGAGAAGCAGCCGCCATTGAAGAAGATCAGGATGTTGAGTGATGAGTTGGTTATTCAGAGTTTGATTCTGGGGAGGATGATTGATGAGGAGGAGTTTGGGAGTATCTGAAGGGCGTGACTGCTTGTTAGAGTATAGTGTGGATATCTGGGTAGTTGTATGAGTTTGGGAAGGGAAACATGGTACATGCCTGGTTTGGCGGCGTTGGGGGTTTTGTTTCTGGACAGTCACTTCATGAAAATAAGGGGGAATGTTGGCTTGGCTGTAATGAAAAGTTTGTAATGATGTGGTTGCTGCTTGATGATGGCTTTTTGACTCTTTGCTTATTGTAGATGATGGACGTTGGGAACAAGCCGGTGGACAGTCAGTCATGACTCATATGATGACGGCTTCCGTTGGGTTGTTGTTGTGTGATCAGGATATTGTCGCTATGTGAACAGCTACAACAGGAGTTGCTTGCCGGAATTTAGGATTGACGACATGGAGCTTGCTTGACGGATGAAGATGTGGTTTCCCACTGGCAAAACTTTATGCCTGCTCGACGAAACCACGAAAACGGGCACACTGCAGTGTATCTCAACGGATAGTCTAATTTCACGACATCATAGCATCGCAAAAAAAAGCTTGACTTGTTGAGTCCCATCAAAGGAACCATTTATCCGCTTCCACGCCTTGTGGTGCTTGAATCGTGCATGCCCTGTTCCTTGCTTGTGATGGCTTTTGACTCTTGCTTGCTCGTCCTGTGAATCATTTAACTTGTGTGAAGTGTCCCTTGAACATCAGGGCGGGCTGGCATCATGCATGCAGAAAGGAGCGTTGCATGGCAAGCGGATGAGTGGCCGGCTGATTGTTGGCAATCTTGCAACCATGGCATCTTGGAAGTAGGTGATACCGGACACGATCATCATTTTCTGCTACTGCGATGTGGGCTTGTTGCCGTTGCCGTGCTGGGGGAGAAGATACCTAAACTCCAAATGGGAAACATGATGGCGGGCAACTTGTTTGGTGAAGATGTGACTATCACCATGTCAACGTTGGAAACTCATGTACAACGCGCAAGGAAACATCCTTCATGCTTTTGACTGCCATGTCCAAGATGGAGACATCGAGATATGGAATGACTGTTCGATTGACCTAGTCTATAGATAGCTGCCTCGCGATGAGACAACTTGACATGAAAGAACTCGAGCCTAAAAGAAATGACATTTTCGATTCCCGTCCGGTTTTTTCTCACCCAAAGTCTCTGCATTGCCTGTTACCCCCAAAGATACCCCAGATGCTAACACCAACAACCACTAGCAAGATTGATCACACCTCCCAATATGATCCGACACCGGATTCAAACAATTTCCTCCACAAGCACACAGCAACTCGATCCTGTTCCCCGCCGTAGCCAACGTATTGCAACTACCACCATCATTGCCCGCATTCGTCGTGTTTGACGACGCCGGCGCTTGTCTCGCTTGTATCATCTTCTTATTCCCATCCATGTTCTCATGAACAGCATGGTTCATATGCGTGCGCGAGGACAGGATGCTGAAGAATCGAGAGAAGGTGGAAATGGATTTGCCTGCTGACATGGGAGTGGGAGAAGAGGAGTCGTAGTGCGGGTTCGGAGATTGGAATTGAAATGTGGTAGAGTCTTCCTTAGGGTTGGCGTTGGCGGGGAGGCAGACGTAGAGGCCTTGGATTGGGTCAGTTTTGGTTTTGCCGTTGGCGCAGTTACCCTTGGAGGCGGCGCAGTAGGCTTTAACTACGTCTTCTTCTTTGAAGTCTGGAGGGGAGGGTTAGCTGGGATCGGAATTTGAGTGCTGGGCGGGATGTCTGCGGGTGTTCGGAGGGGAAAGAAACGCGGATTCGAACGATCAGGGAAATGCCGAAGTAGTAGCCGCACGCCGGATACGGAAACTATTAGGAGAAGGCAGACGGGAAAGGAAAAATTGGAGAAAAAAGGGGAGGCTAAAGCGAGGGAAAAAAAAAGGTGAAGGAGAAATAAGAGGAAAAGTAAGAATAAAGTAATAAGAAAATAAAAAGAATGTGAAAAGGGAGTAAAAAGGGGGTAAAAAGGGGGTAAAAAGAAGGTAAGAAGAGGGTAAAAAAAAGGTAAAAGAAAGTAAGAAGAGGGTAAAGAGAGGGTGAAAAAATAGTAAAAAGAGGGTAAGAAGAGAGTAAGAAGAGGCTGAGAAGAGGCTGAGAAGAGGCTGAGAAGAGGCTGAGAAGAAGGTGAAGAGAGGGTGAGAAGAGGGTAAAAAGAGGATAAAAAGAAAGTGCAAAATTATTTCGGCGCCGAAAACTTACTCTGATGATCCCTTAAGATATACCCGCAGTAGGTAAAGCCTTGCCCGCAAAGCGCCTGACCAGGAGGAGCCGGTGTGCTCGGAGTCCAAGTGCTCGGAGCGGTGCTCGACGGCGCCGCGGCTTGCCAGAACGTCGTGCCCGATCCTGCGGTGCTCTGACCCATTGCCAGGCGGAAGAGGGCTGCGGAGCAGAAGGCGAAGGAGGACTTCATGATAGTCGGTCTTGTAGTCGGTAGTTGGGCCCTTTCTGTTGCTTCTGTTGCTTTGGTGGTCGAGATAGGCGTAGTTTTGGAAACGGGAATGTCTCAGATGGATGCGATGATGTGATCGGGGATGCTTTTAACCTCCTCCATCCTTTTTTTTCTCTCTCTCTGGCTGCAGATTGAGATTCGTCAGGCCGGAAGAAAAGACCGTTTGGAGAGCTTCGTTTGTCAAGAGATGTCAAAGTCCCTCTAGTTGTCCGACGGCTTCGAGTTGCGGTGCCTCCTCAACCAAAAGTCTTGGTCACGTCGTAGTCCTACGCCTTGGGGGGCCAAAGAGACTATTTCCAAAGAGCTGGCGTTCCGGACGTAATTCGCGGTGTTGGAACCCATTGGACGAGCCCCGTGAGCCGGCAGAGTTGATGATCTCGGTGATGAAATAGAGCATAGTAGTTGGGTGCCGGGCGTTGGATAATGGTAGATGGGTGGATCATCTTGACTTGACAGGTAAAGCACCATGCTTGTTGATGTGGCACGCGTACGATGAACTGGAGTCCAAAGAGACAATGAAGGGTTTGACCTGAGCAACTATCCTCGGTCAGCGATTGCGCGGCATCTGAGTTGGCCAGGCACGAGGTAACGGACCACGAGCAGGGCGGGGAGGGACGAACATATGACAACCTCCCATTGTCCTCGCGTGCGATGTGTCAGCCGCAAGGGGAAGGTTGAAAATGTTAGGCCAGCCTCTGGCATCCGGGCGTGAGGTTCGAGTGCGGTTCTCGGGGTTTGCGTATACCTGTTGCATTGTCGACTGCGACATCCGCAAAGGGGAGTACGAGACCCATATTTGGAAGAACATCAACTTTTTGGGAAGACGAACCTTGCCAGGACACAAACTTGCAATGAACGTCATTTCTGGGTTCTGCTCTCGCGCTCTTTCCGCTCGGGGAGGATGAAGCTCACCTTTTACGATTTCATGTCTCAATTCTGGTGACACTCCATTTAGCGATTGGTTCTTGGAATGGAGGTGCGAGAGTAGGATAAAGAGTTGCCATGGCCATTTGCTTCTAGCAAGTGGTTAATTGTATGATAAACTGACTGAGCAATATGGCGGAGGATACGTGCTGTCAGTTCGCCTCGGAATGGCTGATATCTCTGGACTTCTGCTGGGAAAAGGCGGGTAGTGTTCCATGCCATCCATCGGTCATGGACGCCGATATGCCAGCAGTCCTATATGGGTCAAGTTACAGTCATATCTGCGCGCAAGAAGGGAATTATTGGAGGCCCTCATGTCCGGATTTCCCGAATTTCTACGGTACAGCTGGAGGCCACCTCAACCAGTATAAATTTCCGTCCTTTTCTGTTTTTCTTTTCGTCATTCTTTTTCAATTAACACCAATATCAACTTCTTACATCCCAACTATCAACACTACTATAAAGGCTATCGACAACCACCAACAGAAACAAACAAACATCACCTTGGTTATACCATATGGCTACATTCATCAAAATGGCCCAACGACGGGTACCCCCCTCTTTACAGGTGCTTTTCATCGTCATCGTCACACCGGTTATCGGCATCGTGAGCCTGTTTCTGTTGCCCGGGTTGTTATACGGAACGGCCGCAGTCATGGCTTATGAATTTACAGAGTGGCTATTGCCCCTGCCCTCTGGTAAAAAGCGAGGTTTCTTTCAATTGAATCCTCCTGCCGAGAACGGAGAGAATGGTAATGAGAACGGGGAGAATGGTAACAAACAACAAGAGGCATAGATAATGCATAGATGAGTAAGTAGTAGTCTATTTGGTCGTCGTCTTCACTTTGATCGTTTTTAGGCAGGAGCTTTACTAACTGTTGTTGTAGACAGGCAAAGCGGCGGACATCTCCTAGGTTTCTCATATTGTTCTTCTGCCGTTGGTATTACACTTAAGGATGAATAGATGGATACGTGCAGAGGAAAAGGAGAATGGCAAGAAGATATAGGGAAACACCGATATGCTGACTGCCAAGAAGGAATTAAAACACATACAACCAAAGAATACCTCCAAACATCCAGTCCCTTTTTACCTGTACCGGGGACGGTTTCACGCCTGAACGACCAAGGGGACACCCCACGTATTCCTTATGCTCCGTGTGCCTGGTATAGAATGCCCTTCCCCATCTTATATCGGATCGAGATGCCCATTTCGTATCATCTGTCCCGAACCAACCATTTCTTACAACAGACTCCAAAGACTCCAAATGTCTTGTTTTTAGCGCCACACACGCTCACTCTCCTCCATTGTGCTTGATTTGCTCAATAACAACCCGAAAGGTCACAAAATGCTACTGCCCCGTTGTGTGGAATTGCCTTGAGGAAGTGTGGGCCTGGGGGTTATGAGGCGAATATGTACACCGAGGACGGCGCTTCGGTAGTCCGTTGCTCTGGTGTCATCTGTCGAGGTCGAGTGACCCTTGCAAGTACTCGACGCGTGCCATCGCTCCGTCGCGAGCCAGGGGTATTAATGCAAATTGCAGATCGTCGGAGGAGGCCGCTTGCACGGTTGTCGCAAAGGCGGTTGACAAGGTCAAGCTTACTCACCGACCTATACAGACTGATACAGGAGAAGTGGTTCGCCAACGTTGCTAATTTCGGGAATTGTGCATTTAAGATCGAAGGCTTTGGATAGCACGATCTTGAAGATCTGCGAAACAGTCAGACTCTGCACCAATTACGGCAAGCGAAGTGCGACCTACCTTTTGGACATTGATGCTGTGACTCGTGCTGCTGAAGATCAGTGCCGCACGCATCGCCTTGGCGAATCGCCGAGCCTGGAAAAGTAATGTCAGCAAGCAGGAACTTTGCCGTATACGCACACCTGATCGATCCTACCTGGTTGGAAATTTCCTCCTGCTCTTCCCGCGACAGGTTCACAAAGTGATCGTACTTTGTGCCTACCAGGACGGGAATGGCCGTCTTGTTGAATCCTCGCCCCTGGCGATACCACTCCTTGATGCTGTTCAACGTGCTCTTGCGGGTCAGGTCGAACATGAACAGGATGGCCACAGCATCGTTGCACACGAGCGGCAACATATTGACGAACTCGCGTTGGCCGCCAAGATCCCAGATGCTGAAGGTGATCTCGGTGTTGCGGATGCTGATGGTCTTTTCCATGAAGTTGACGCCCAGAGTCTGAATGTAGTCCTCGTCCCAGCTGCCTTCGACGTACTTGACCATCAAACTTGTCTTGCCAATTTGTGCATCACCGACCATGCCGACCTTGATCACGACATGATTGCGCCCGTTGGCCTGCTCGCTCGAACTCGCGCCGGCGGCTGTCCTAGAGCCATGTTCTGTAGATTGGGATGGGTTCTGGCCTCCGAGACCCGAGGGCGGTCGTGATATCGAGGCCTGTGGTGCTGGTGGTGTGGCATATCGGTCTGTGTCAAAGTTGTCGTGTTGCGAATATGACCGTGGTGAGCTGTTGAGGTTCTGGTCGAAGTTTTGTTGATAATGGCGATCTGGAAAGCCGTTTTGGTCGGGTGTTATCTGGGGTGAATCCTCGAGGCCACCCATGTTGTCATCTGAAATGTTGTTATGGGGAAACTGAGCCTCGTTTGGGCTAATGGTTTGATCGTGATCCATCACCACGGTGTCCATGTTGCTGTTATTGTTATCGAGGAACTGGCCCGGCGACCCCGCGGAGAAGGACGAGAAGTCCAGCTTAACAGTAGATGAGAGGGAGGGGTAGGCAGGGAGGCTCGGCCGTCGATGATGGGTTGTCTGTGCGGACGCGAGTAAGACAGGCCGAAAGGGGTCGAACGGAAGGGATTAAGCGATCGGTTTGTCGTCGTCCGTTTGTGGTGTTTGGTGAAACCCCGTATGACGCTTTCCTCGTGGGGTTCGGGCGGCAAGCGGGGGGCGGCTAGACGAGATGGGAGGAGAGGAGAGGGAGAATACGGCGCGGTCGGATATGTTGGCCGTGGTTAAAGGATGGGTATATGGTGCGTGATATTGGTTGGTGTTCGGCTTAATTGCTTGCTTGTATGCTGCTCGTTTCTTGCTTGCTACCTGGAGGCAGACAAGTATGGTTCGCCGGGTCGGTCGTGGAAGATGCAACGCAATCGGGGATGGTGCGATGTGGGTTTCACGAGGCTCTGGAGACTGCGGACTGCGGGCGGCGACGAGTGGATGGCAGCTGAGTGCGGGCGGAGTAGTGATGCTGCAGCAACGGTGGAAGATGGAAGTGAGAATGGAGATGGAGATGGAATGAACCTAAACGATAGAATGAATGGAAATGCAGTGGATTCAAATGTTGCTAGAGAGGCTAGACACTCCGGCAAGGACGGGACCTAGTCGTGGTGCTTGAAGGTTGCTTGGTACTGCCGCTGTGCAGGGCTGGCGGCGCTGACGGGCAGCAGAGGTGAGTGACGGACAGGACGATGACGGGAAATGGAGTTGCAACTTGCTAGGTACGCACGAACCAAGGGGGAGGAGCTCCAATCCGCTTCGGGTGATTCTGATTCTCGTCGAATCGATCAGACGAAGACTCCACTTTGGAATCGTAGAACGTGGATCTGCTGGCTGGCTTGGCGTGCTTGGCTTGGCTGGGCGCCTGTTCTTCTCACGCTGGAGTCGTTGGCGTCAAGAAATGTCAATTCTCATGTGCGCGCTTGCGGCGGCAGCTCCGTTCTCGTTTGCATGGGTGGCTCCTTTTTAATCAAACTGTGAAAATATTCAGCTGCGTTGACGACAACCTCAAGCCCAAACGAGCATGTGGCGATAGGCAGCTACCATGTCGAATGTTTTGGGTCTCCAATTTGGGCCAGGAGATATTGCCATGACAATCACGATTAAGCACCAAGTCTTTGACAGCTGAAAGGGGATCTGGCACCCGGCAACATCACGGCAACCCTCCTCGTCTGATTCTCTCGTCTCACATAGACATGAAGATATGTTTGAGATGGTGTTGTAAGAGGGCCAGAAGGGCATGGTGACACCGGTCGAGGGGCTTCCTTATTCAGTTGTGTTGCACATCAACCATTGAAGAGTAGATAGCGATAACTCAAACACCATCTTGCCTCAAACAATGTCAACAAAAGAGCTCCAAATGTAAACACACTCGGGCCCTTGCAGCTTCTGAACCTCATCGGATGAATCAACCTATGGCAGGCTGCATGTCGGAGCAAGCCATAGCATCGTGCATTGCGACTTTCCATCGTCTTTTCCTTTTCCAATTGCCCATTGCCCATGTTCAATGTCCAATGCCACGGGTATTGGACGGTCGACAGTGGACACTCCATTTGCAAGTTTGCCATGTGTTGACCGGTGACGTGCTTTTGTTTTCTTGATCTTCCCCAGATCCGGGCTCCGGCCCGTTCCACCTTGATGGCTCGGCCAGCCATGCTTTCCTGGTGCCCGGCTTACATAATCTGGGTTGCATTCGACTGCCGAAATAGTGTACTTGCAGAAACAGTCACTCCTGACTGTGACTCCCGCTGCTCGGTTCTGTGGTCTTGGCAAGCCGGGCTTGACAGCTGCTGGCTCCGAGTCTAGCCGTTTGTCGGGTGGCCGGCAGCCCGTTTTTGTCGTCATTCGACCTATGCACTCTGTGCCTTTTTCGCCGGTGCATTGATTGAACACTAACAACTACACCACCAAGTATACACGCCTTCCGTCCCCCCCTCCTCCACCACCAACCGTCACAATGGCCTCAATTGCTCGCTGCCTCAGGATTGCTCGTCCTTCCGTCGTCTCTGCTTTCGCTCAGAGCTCCGTCCGCGTTGCGCGCCCCTTC
This sequence comes from Neurospora sp. FGSC 26628, assembly GCA_009805345.1. Classification (NCBI taxonomy): domain Eukaryota; kingdom Fungi; phylum Ascomycota; class Sordariomycetes; order Sordariales; family Sordariaceae; genus Neurospora; species Neurospora sp. FGSC 26628. Next base: position 34,711 of record RAOO01000130.1, read on the forward strand.
TCCGTTACTGCCAACAGTGAGCTACCCGTTCCCGTCTCCATCAGCCGATGCGCTTCCCGATAGCGGAGTCTCCCTTTGCGCCATGATTCACACAACAACATTTGCTAACCACCACCACCACAAAAACAGATGAGCTAAGGAAGTACACCCGGGAGCACGAGTGGATCGAGCTCTCCGACGACAAGAAGACCGGTTACGTCGGCATCAGCACCTACGCCGCCAAGGCCCTCGGCGACGTCGTCTTCGTTGAGCTTCCCGAGGAGGGCAAGGAGGTCCAGGCCGGCGATGCCCTTGGCGCCGTCGAGTCCGTCAAGTCTGCCGCCGACATCAACGCCCCCGTCAGCTGCAAGGTCATCGCTAGCAACTTGACCCTCGAGGAGAGCCCGTCCACGATCAACAAGGTTCCCGAGGACCACTCTGCCAGCGGCGGTTGGGTCGCCAAGGTTGAGGTTAGCGAGAAGGGCATCGCGGATCTCGAGAAGCTCATGGACGAGGAGGCCTACAAGGAGTTCACTGCCGCCGAGGACCACTAAACGACTCTTTATTACGCAAGAGATAAAATTATGGGGCGCTTGACGGAAAAGGATTAATGAGGCTTGGTGTATATTTGGCTATTTATGACGGAACCCGGGAAAATGGTTACGGGGATCAACTCAATTTCGGACAGTTCAACCTGCTTTTAGACAACAACAACAACAACAACAACAACAACAACAACAACATGGGGGGCCCAAGAAGTACGCCCAAAGAAGTACTTGTATCATCAGACGGCGAAGGGCGGTGTTTGGTAGTTATGCATACATCGAATTGGAGTTCATCGGATAAGCATGCATGCAACGGAATGCATCAAAGATCATACCGGGCTATGTATGCGCGTGGAAAACATTGAGCAGATCGTAGACTCCCAGGGTTGCGCCTCGCATACCTCTAGCTTTTGGTTCGCCCGCAAAAACATCGCGCCAACTTTTCATCCTTCTCTATCGTACAAAATCATCAGAGAACGCGCTTAGAGATCGCCAACCTTGAGCGCACCACCCGAGGCACGACCCTGGTTGACAAAGTCCAAGATCTTCTGCGCGCCCCTCTTCGCCAGGTCCTCCGCCAACTTCTTACCCATCTCCTCAGCATCCTCAATCGTCTTGATCACCTCCACGCTCTGCCCATCCACACTCTCCTTTCCATCCAAGCTCACCACCGTCGCCCTAAGCTGCAACTGATCCTCGCCCACCCACTTCGTCTCAACACCAATCGGCACACTGCACCCGCCCTCCAAGCTCCTCATGACCCCGCGCTCCGCAAACGTCGCCAACATGGTCTTCTCATGACACAACGGCTTGATGATCTCCAGCGTCTTGTCATCACCTTCCCTGATCTCCATCGCCAGCGCGCCCTGTCCAACCGCATGCAACATGCCTCCCCCCTCCGTCGTCGAATCCAACCACTGCGCAATGCGCTCATCGTACCCCATCCTCAACAAACCCGCCGCGGCGAGAATGATGCAATCGTAATCCTCCTCGTCGCACTTCCTCATTCTCGTCTCGATGTTGCCCCGCACATCCTTAAACACCAACCCGGGGTACCGCCTGCGCAGTTGGGCCGCCCGGCGCACCGAGCTGGTTCCCACAATGGCGCCCTCGGGCAGGTCAGACAGGGTCTTGTACTTGCCCTGCTCCGCCCACTTCTTCTTCATGATCACCACATCCCTTGGGTCCTCGCGCTCCGTCACAACGCCAAGTTTACCGCCCTCGGGAAGAGTAGTGGGGACGTCCTTGAGGCAGTGCACGATGAAGTCGACTTCGTTGTTGAACAACTTGGCTTCGAGCTCGTTGGTCCAGAGGCCCTTGCCGAGGGAGGGGAGGGAAGCGGTTTGGTTCTTGTCGCCGAGGGTGGCGAGGGCGTGCACTTGGAAGTGGACGTTGGGGTGGTGAGGCTGGAGGGCGGCGATGACGAGGTCGACTTGTCGGAGGGCGAGGGCGGAGCGGCGGGTGCCGATGTGGACTGTTTGTTTTTGTTCGGACATTTTGGCTGTGGTTCGTTGTGGTGGTGTGGTTGAGTGTGTTGAGTGTATCGATGTGAGAATGTGTTGGTGAGGGGGGAGTGACAGATGGTGTTGCGAAGGTGAGTATCGCAAATGGTCGCAAGACGGTTCTGCTGCCTTTGCTTTTGTGAAAGTTGTTTGTTGGAAGAGGACGGATTCTTGACAAATCCTGCGGTTTCGATAACTCAACGTCCTTTCTTGAATGAGTCGCGAAAATCTGGGGAAGGAAGCCGTCTCAGGAAATGTGACATGAGGGGCAACTTCGCAATCTGGAGCCGAGGACAGCGGGAACCACCCCGCCGCCAAGACCTCGGACAGGGGAAAGTTCAGATGTCGCGGGCGGACCCACTTTGTGAGACGGAGCCGGCGGGGTCGGGTCCGCTGCCTCCGGCACCGGGACAGAAGGCTTCTTCTCCGCCCTCACTGCCGGGCGGCATCGGTTGGCACGGGCCAAGAGGGTAGGTGAGCAAAATCGCGAAACGGCGCACAACGCCGGCCATTCGGTGCCCGTGTTCACGACACATGGGTCACTTCTACCCGACCCAGCTCACAATTACCACCAACCCTCAACTAGAGAAATAACGATTACTCGAATTTTAGGTGTCTGATGCTAATGATTAAGACTAATGATTAAAGCTGTTGTTTGCGGGTATCCGTTTGTTTTCTAGCCAACTCATCTCGGCCATCAATCCCGTCACTGTCCTAGGTTTTTCTCGGTCCTCATTCAAAAGTGTGACCATCTTGCACGGCCTTCCTCGAGGCGCTCAACCCAGCAAACGTCATATCCTGTTTCTCAACTCCAGCCGAGTCACGACCACCCACCCACTCACGACTTATTCCCACTCCTCCGCTCCGCACCCTTCCGATCTCTCTCCAAAAAGTGTTCCAGCAATTGATGCGCCCTCATGCCAATCCTGATACTGGACGTACTCAACGCCGGACTAGCAGCAGCAGGTCTCTTGGGCGAAGGACTCCTCGGCTCCGGACTCTTCGCCAGCGGACTTAGCGGCTCGGTCCCGGTTGGCTCCCTCACATCAGCAGCCGCTGGAAGATCACGAGACGGCCCTCTGGCATTCCCCCCCAAATCATGGACATTTTCTCCCGACAACTTCGGCGTTCCAACCCGACTATCGTGGCGAAGGGAATGCGGTCTTCCACCTGCTAGACCCAACCTTGAGCCCAGACCCGGACTCGCAATCCTGGCGTCAGCGGCAAGGCTGTGGTTCTCGCGACCAGGGTTGGGACTGGGCGTGGCGATTTGCCGGTCTTCAAGATCATGCGGTCGCACCAAAGCTGGAGGAGTTGCGACGCGCTGGCCCAGGTGTATGCCGTGTCTGAAAGGGCTGTTGGTTCTCGGCACCACAAGCCGCTTGTCCTCGGCAATTCTGTGATCGCGGATCGAGGTCGATTTGGGCGAGTTGATGCGGGGATCCGACTCGATGGGGTGATCTTTGATCCTGGCAGCAGCCAAGGCAACCTTGGGATCCATATGAAGACCATGAGCTTCTGCTTGATCCGCCAAGGGGACAACGGTATCGGCGCCGATATCGTGAGTTTCTCCCTGAGGAGGTACTCCGACGACTGTATCGGCGCCCAAATCATGAGGTTGCGAACGAGCGACGTCCTACGCTAGCTGCTCGTCAATACTGAGGCGGTGGCGGGTATCTCTAGGAGGAAGAGTCTCGAGTTGAGGGTCTTGGGAGATATCACGGGGACGATCACCGACTCTCGCTTCGTCCACTCGGTCCTGGATCGTTTCTGAAATTGAAGGCTCCGCCTCCTCGACGGTGACCACCTTGGGAGATTGGTTGGCCACGTCACGAAGGGCAGCAAGCTGCTCAAGGGCGGATGGCTTCATATTTGGTGTCTCGGAATGTGAAGAGGAGGGGAAGGCACCAGGGAGCTGGGGGAGTTGAGTAGGGACTTTAGGGGAGCTTGCGGGAACGGTTGCGGGAACGGTTGCGGGTGGCATAGCTGGAGTGTCGAATGCGCCAGGCAGTTGCGGAAGGCGTGGGGGGGCACTGAGTGAACTGCTTGGGGCAGCGTCTGGAATATTGGAGAACATCACGTCGGCGGAGGGCGCATCGAACTCCTCGGAGAAGCGGGACTTGCGGACCGGAGTGTGGGCCTTTCCGATGTTGGGTGCTTTTCCAGAGAGTTCAGGGGAGGGTTCGCGCGCTTCTATTACTGGAAATTGTGCAGGTCTAGATCTGTCGTGGTCGCGCGTGGGGACCGGCGCCTGGATAGGAGCGTTACTGGTGGTGACGTGCATGACAGGCGGACTTGTCGTTCTCTGGAAGGTATTCATTGCTGGGCCCAAGATGGTGCTCTTCTTCCTTTCCTCCGCAACTTGGTTGTCTGCTTCTTCGATAGGAGTGAGCGTCCCCTCCCTGCTGCGGCGTTGGTTGGCATTCGAAGGGCCAGCCTCGGTCCTAGGGCTGATGGGAGATTGGGAGACATAGCCGACTTCAGTAGGGTACGACGCAGCCACATTGGGTGCATTTCCCTGCCCTGGTTCGTGGAAGCGCACTTCTCGCAGAGCGGGTTGTCCGTCCGGCGGCGATGAGGTTTCCGGAGACGTGATTGGCTTCAAAATGCCTCTGGGTGTAGTCATTCGCGGCTCCGACTTGTAGCCATCAGGCTTAATGGCAAAGATGGGCTGGTAGTCCTCGCCAAGAGGCCTCGGAGGTGGGAGATCGGCCTCTTGTTTCATGCCCTCACGCTGGCGGATCTCGAGGTCATTCCGAATCAAGGAACATGGCTGGCAGAGAATCCCTGTGGTTATGTCGTCTCCTGCTGTACCCTTGATGCCGTACTTTTGACGGATCATGGTCGTCTCTCTGCCGGTGTAGATGCCGCTGCCGATGTCTTGTTATTGTTAACCAACGGTCACAGGTCGAGCACGGGGAAAGAAGAAGGAGTGCAAGACGTACAGAAACCCCCAGTGCACAGCCCGAAAAACTTCCAACAGGTGGGATTGAAGTCTTTGTAATCGGTGAGTTCGAGAGGATCGTGGCCCTGTCTAATCAAGTTCAATCGATAGCGGGTGCGGCCGAACATATCACAGGGAAGGAAACATGCTCGGGGACAGTCCATATCGTCGCCGGCGTCATAGAGACTGATTTTCCAGTCATTTTCTGGGATTTCCGGCAGCCTGGAGGATGTGCTTTCTGTTTTGGTCGACATCTCTCGGTCCGCCATTGCGAGTGTGCACGATGATGGGGTAAACGACTGGATGTACCGGAAATAATGATGCTAGTTTTGTGAAGGGATTATGCTGGGATGATGGCCGAGGGCAAATGAGTGGCTGGGATGAACTGGAGAAGTGTTCCGCGACGGAAGATGGCGGTTTTTACAGGGCGAGGTGAAAGTCTGGTAAGTTCCTATTTCAAGCACGAATGATTTGTTTGCTTGCCATATGGTCTTTCCTCGTACTTGGTGTTTTGGTTCGTGAGAGTAGGTATCGGCATCGAGTTGTGCCTGCTTCGACTCCGCGACATGTCGAACTCTCCTTCAGGTTCAAATGGCATTGCGTCATCGAAGCTTGTCCAGGATATGCTCAGTAAGTAACACCCGTGATGTTTTTTGGATTGATCGCGGTCGCCAGAATAACACAATAAAGTTGACAAATATAACCTGGAATATACACACTCACTCATTCCTTCTTGCAAGAGGGCAAATCATGCCTCCCTTCGCCCACGCCCAGATATCTAAACATGCTCCACTTCATTCCCTGCCGATGGCCTTTTCGGTCGAGCTGGCACCGGGTAGTGAATCGGGCAGGCCGGACTTGCTGCTTGTAGAATCTTTTGGCTCCGACGACGACTCTGCCGGTGGTTCAGCTGGCTTAGGTCCTGCGTCAGATGGACCTTCCGAGACGGTTCCCATGTCCCCAGCCGACTGCAAGATGGGCCATGCAAGTCAGCGTGAGCTCTCCCGTCATCAGTACAAGCCATTTTGTCTTCGGGTTCACTCACCTTGTCATCCTTCAGCTGTCCTTTTGGTTTGACTGCATGGCTTTCATCATCCGTCTTGAAGTCCGTGTTCTTATTATCTGAACTGGTCTCTTTCAGCTTGTCCTTGTCGTCTGTTTGGTTCCCGCCTGCCTGTTCTTCTTTGTGTTCGTCGTAGCTCTTGTATCCTTCGTGTTCCTTTCCGTGACCGACAGGTTTCTTCTTTGCTGATCCGTTTGTCACTAGGTAGAAGCCGATAGGGAGGGAAATTCCGAGGGAGGTGAGCAGCCTGGGGAATTGTTAGCTGCGTGCGTACTACTCATGGTCATGTTGACACTAGGAGGCAGAGAAGAAAAACATACCATGCACGGTCGCTTGCCTTGTGGACATCGCCCAAAGTTGCGTATCTTCTTTGGCCAACGGAGCGTGTCAAAGCCAGTTGGTTATAGAGGGGCCGGCGAACTGCTGATCGCAGGATGGAAGCCCCGGTTCTTGAGGCTAGCATTGTGAAGATTGATATAGCAACGGGTGTCTATATGTTGTTTGTATCTTGCACTTCAAGTGTAGAGGCAAATCGGTCCAAGTCGTTTATTGACACAGTAAAGGGTAGCTAGAGGGAATCACTCCGTCATAAATAAGTAGGGTCTTGTGTTACCCCCAATTCCCTTTCAACTCCATTATGTCACACACGGGATATGTGCCTGATGGCCTCCCCTCCTTGCTCTATTCCAGCCATTTCCCGATCCTGACTTGTTGCCATTGGACGATACTAACAATGATGTCGTCGACGACTTACAGTCCAATACTGGTTTGTTTGTTAGTTCGAGACTTTGGGTTAACTTCCCTAGGCCTTTTTACATTTAATTGATTCGTTTCGTTCCATAATCAATGCATAATCTCACTTTGAATTTGCCTTATCGAATCTTATTAATGCCTTTCCGACCCGTACTTAGCCATTAAACTTGTCCTTATGAGGTTTGGGACAATTCGGAATGGATATCGTCCAATATGCCAGGAGTACCAAGCTAACAAACAAACCTGTACACGGGAGTCTTGGCGCCAGCGATGCAACGGATAAACCCATTGATAGGTTCCTTTGTCCGTCTTCTTAGGACGCACTGTGGTAACGGTTTCTTTTTATCTTCGCATATCTCTCCAAATAACTGCATTCAAGACCAACTGAACAAGATGGTGAAATTTTGCATCCGTGGTTGCAGTGTTGTTGATCGGGAGCTCTTGTCCATCAACACCAGGTGGTTCGAGCTAGGCGAAGATGATGCCAGAAGAAGTGACCCCACTTGCCTGCCGCGAGCCGGCGCCTGCCCAGTGCCTGGAGCCTGGCGGTACGTACCTTAGCAGGTTACCCCTGTCATTACCCCACCATTTGACAGCAGCGGCGGGCATGAGCTCCCCCCCACTTGGGTCGCCGTCCAGACTGCAATGGTCACCTTTCGGGACTTTACAGTTCATGCCTGGTGCCTGCGTGTTGTTGACCTGACATCAAACAAACATTCGACTTTTCCTCCCGCAACAACAAATTCCTGCAGCTTCCGTCCTTTCCTGCGTATTTTCACTGCATCCAGCTCCCCGACCAACGAAGCAGCGACGACTCTTGGATCGCATCAGTCCAGTCCCGTCCACAAAGCAAAGAGTAGCTCACGTATATGTAGGTGGTAGCTCGAAAATGGCCCTGCTGCCGTCACCTTGCTGGCCCATCTCCACTTGACCTCGCGATATCACACCATCAAGTCGCCAGCATCAACAACTGTTTACTGCTAGCACCATACTACACGGCGCAACATCTTACGCGCGGAAGCTAACATCACCATAGAGATCCCAGTCTCTGCCACATCTACTACCATTATCGAATGTGCGGTTGATCCCACAATAATACATCCATCATGGCGACGACGGTCCCGGCCAACCCGACCTCCCACACGGTCGGCCTCCTCCTCACCAAGATCAGTGATGCCGACCCCGATTTCCGCTACATGGCCCTCAACGATCTGTTGGCCACCTTCAACATTGCCAAGCCAGACATCCTCCAACACGACTTCAACACATCAAATCGCACTCTCGACGAAGTCATCAAGGCTTTGAGTGACCAGAATGGCGAGGTCCAGAACCAGGCCATCAAGGTGCTGGGTCCCCTAGTCAAGAAGCTCCCACCTCCGCTCTACACCACGGCCATGCAGAAGCTTATCGAGTTGCAAAGCCAAAACTCGGATGTCAACTCGGTTCCTGCCATGGCCCTCAAAGCTGTCGTCGAAGCCCTTCCGCGTCCTGTGCCTGGCGTTGCGCCGACCAAGGAAGCCCAAGAGGCTTATGACAGCATCAACAAGTTGCTTATCCCTCGCTTCCTCGGTCAGACTACCGGCAAGCAGGTGCCCGGTCTGCTTCAGGGAGCCCACGTCACTTCGGACTCTGTCGACGTTCTCATAGAAGTTGTCAGATGCTTCGGCCCAGTGCTTACCCTTGTCGAGATCGAGGCTCTCCACGATGCCGTTGTCAACCTCTTGGCCCAGGAGAAGTGCACTTCGGTCGTCAAGAAGAGGGCCGTTGCCGCCGTGTCCATGCTGGCTCATTATTTGTCGGACGATCTCTTGGCTGCTTTCGTTAAGCGCACTGTCACCCTGTTGCGCAAGTCAAGCATGCCACCCGCCACCCGCCGTCTCTACATCACAATCCTGGGTTCCATGGCCCGCTCTATTCCTCACCGGTTTGGCCGATATCTGCCAGAGGTGGTCAGTTTCGTTCTCGATGCCCTTGACGAGGAGGAGTTGCAGACACAACTCGAAGCGATCCAAGAAGGCAGCGAGACTACTTCGGAATGGAGCGATGTTCGAGAAGCCGCTCTTGTTGCGCTGGACGCATTCCTCTCCTCCTGCCCCAACCAGATGCGCCCGTACACGAATGATGCCATCGAGGCGTGTCTGCGGTACCTCAGGTTCGACCCCAACTACGCCGCCGACGAGGACGAGGAAATGGAAGAGGAGGAGGAGGAGGATGACGATTTCGACGATGACGACGAGTTTGAGGCTGACGGCAGCTTCGATGACGACGACGATGCCAGCTGGAAGGTCAGGCGGTGTGCTGCGAAGGCCCTTCACACCATCATATCCACAAGAAGTAGCGGCGACCTCCTGGAGAGCGGTGTTCTCTACCAAAAGGTTGCTCCGGCATTGATCAAGAGGTTCGACGAGCGCGAGGAGAACGTTCGTCTTGAAGTTCTTTCTGCCACTTCCCTGCTCATTCGCAAGACGGGAGAAGGCGTTATTCCTGACTTTACCATCGACAGCGCCTCTGGCGATAGCATTGGCCAAGCTCCTCAAAGTTGGAAGCGCAGACGTCAGAGCAGCGCAGCTGGTCAAGCTGGGATGCCCGTCAACCTCTCCGGCACTGGACTTACCTCGCCAAAGGCCGAAAAGATCCCAGCAACAGGACCCCGGGCCGATCTTGCCGCCCTCACTCCTGCTATCGTCAAGTCGGCTACCAAGTTGCTCAAGGGCAAGCTCATTCCCACGAAGCAGGCCACAATCAATATTCTTGATGATCTGATTTCTGTTCAAAAGGGTGGCCTCGCACCGTATCTCGACCAGATCACGGATCTTATCCTGGATGCCATCAAACTGACCGGTTTAAACACTTCATCAGCGCAGATTTCCTTTGCTGGTGGCAGCGCCTCTGCTACGACTAACACTCTTCGCATTGCGGCGCTTCGCCTGATTAACAGCTTCGCCAGGAACCATTCTTCAAATGATCTGCAGCCTTACCTACCAAAGATCGTTGACGGCGTTGTTTCGGTTGTTCATGACCGAGTCTACAAGATCGCCGCTGAGGCTGTCCAAACCGCCGAGGAAGTCTCCAAGGCCATCACACCCCCGCGTGCTCGTATGACCGCGCAAAAGTTCAAGGGAGAGCTGCAGAAGCTTTACAGTGTGATGGTTGACCGCACCACGGACAATGACGCTGACGCTGAAGTTCGCCAGAAGGCAATCCATGCCCTTGGAACCCTCCTCTCTCGAACATCGGGTACCGAGGGCGCTGCCTTGCTCTCGGACGAGGACCGGAAGACTGCTCTCAGTCACCTCAAGGAAAGGCTCTTCAACGAAACCACGCGTCTCGCCGCCGTTCGGGCAATTGACACTGTTGCCGCTCTCTCGTCGTCTGGAGACTCTTTCGACGCGCCATGGACCCACGAAGTTGTTGTTGAACTTGCCGCTCAGTTGCGCAAGGCCAACCGTTCCTTGAGGGGTTCCAGCGTCATGGCTCTCAAGCATTTGGTCCTCTCGCCGGCTACCAAGAACACTCTGGATGATGCGACTGTCCAGAAGGTGGTGACCGCGCTGGTCACAGTCATCACCCACTATGATGCCCAACTTCTTGGCCCCGGTCTTCTCGTGCTTGCACACCTGGCCCAAGAGAAGCCGCAAATCGTCATCACTGAGGAGCTCATGACCGCGCTGTGTAAACTACTTATGGAGTCGACAGTTACGGGCACGGTCCTCGACTCTCTTCTAGTGCTTGTCCATAGCATCGGCCAGACTGGGAAGGGAGAGGTTCTTATGCAGCGCCTGCTCAACGAGGTTGCCCTGAGCGGTGACCCATCGGTGGTCGGCAAGGTTATTGGTACCCTTCTTGTGGCGAGTGGTAACAAGGGCACCTACACGGCCGAGCTTTTCGTCCAGGAGATCCAGAAGCAGAAAGGTGAAAGAGCCAGCCTTGCCCTTACCATTCTGGGTGAGGCTGGACTTCGTCTTGGGGACAAGTTCCCGTACTCTCCCAGCCTCTTCCTCGAGCAGTTCCATAGCGAATACGACAAGACGTCGCTTTCTGCTGCCGTTGCGTTGGGTCGTGCTGGAGCGGGCAATGTAGCTGCTTATGTGCCCGTCATCCTCCAGGCGATGCATCAGGGGGGTAACACGCAGTACTTGCTCCTTCAGTCTATCAAGGAGGTTCTCCAGCAGGTTGCTATTTCTTCGACCGACCTTGGTCAATTATCGACGCCAATCTGGAACCAGATCCTTGCTGCGTCGGGGTCGGAGGATAACAAGGCGGTTTGTGCAGAGTGTATTGGTCGGTTGGTCATCACTGATCCCAAGACGTACATGTTGAAGCTTGTGGTAAGTTGGGACTTGGCCTGTCCGTTGTAAGATTTTCCGGCGCTAACTTCCATAGTCCCTGCTCAACGACCAGTCGCCTTTGTTGAGGGCCATCGCCATTCAGGCCCTTCGCTACACTCTCCCCGATGAGAACGATGTCTTTGACAGCATGCTCAAAAGCCACCTGGTTGACATGCTCAAGACGATGCTGGAAGATCCTGAGATGGAAAACCGTCGTCATGCCATGTCGACCCTCAACTCGGCAGCGCACAACAAGGCGGACATCATCCTTGGTCATCTTAACAAGCTGATGCCTTATGTCATGAGGGAGACGGTGATCAAGCCGGAGCTCATCAGAGAGGTTCAGATGGGTCCGTTCAAGCATATCATTGATGATGGTTTGGAACTTCGCAAGGTGAGTACATGATTCTTGTATGTACAAGGCTACCTGGGACTGACATTCCTAGGCCGCATACGAAACGCTCTATGCCCTTATGGAAACCGCCTTTTCCCGCATCAGCATCATCGATCTTTACGACCGCATTGTCGCCGGCCTGTCGGACGACAATGACATCAAAGCTCTCTGCAACCTCATGGTCTCCAAGCTCGCATACATCGACCCCGACGAGACCATTCGCCGCCTCGACTCCATCGCAGAGGCCTTCCGTAAGACGCTGTCGACCAAGCTGAAGGACACGGCGGTTAAGCAGGAGCTCGAGAAGCAAGCCGAGGCCAACCGGGCAGCACTTAGGGTCACGCTCTTGCTCGGGGAGAAACTCAAGGCTTTTCTCAGCACGGGCGGCGCGGTCGGAGCGGCAGTTCCCGGGGGTTCGGCTGCGGTGGCGGGCACTAACCAGGTCTGGCACAGCTATTGGGAATGGGTATCGAAGGAGTGTAAGACACAACTTCAGATCCTTAGGGATGAGGATAGTAAAGGTGCCGGCGTGATTTAGTGTGACCGGCCGGATGGTATTACATCTATGGTTGGGAAGAAAAGAACTAGGGAAAGCGACAGTGAGGATGAGATGGGAGGTTGTCGAAAGAAAAGGTGGGTGTTGATGAACCAGTTTCGACCTACCTTTAATGATGGGGTGAATGGCATTGGAAGGGGAATGATGACGCTATGATGGGGGTAGACAGGGCTGCATTGAAAGCATCATTGGTTGCGGTTTTTGGTGGTGGAAGGACGACTAGGAATAGAGGGGGAGGGGGTATGTGATGGTTGGAAGTGCCTATAGTGTTATTCCAGCACGACAGAAGAAGTTGTTGAGTTTTAGCGGCGGGACAACAAAATACGATACATATGATACCTGAGTTGGCGTGGTGGAATGGTGCGAAGGTTGAAGCAATGAGTTGTTGTGTTGGTTCGAGAACAAACGAGCGATATCAAGACTATGCTTCTATTTCCATCATTTCATGCGAAACCTATGCAGTGTTGGCATTGAACTTGGCCCACGCACGCCCATGTACATATTGTCGCGGGGCGTGCAAGCAGAGACAGTACCGGTACTTCCAAGGTACCTGCTAGTCATCGGACCCACCTGCCCGTCAAGCCACATTCAATCGCGGCTACCGTAGCTTCGTTCGTTCACCACTGACACCTGAAGCTCCCGAGTTCCGCTCGTGTCCCACGATCTCAAACATCCAATCCAGCCCACGTCCATCCCACCAAGCACAGCTGTCTGTCTACAAGCACCGCGACACCACACACAAAACTATAACCGGCGCGCACATACCTATTTACCACTTACCGCCCATCACTCGCTCACCACCTACCAAACACAACAGACCACCCCTCACCACATCCTCAAGACAAGCGCCACAGCAGCAATGTCCAGCCACCTACCAGCCGGAGGCAACGGCAGCGGCGGGCGCGCAGGGGATTCCGGGCTCCGATACCCGTCGAACGGCAAGACGATTTATCACCGGCCGCTCAACCGCACTAAGACTGCGGAGCTGAGCAAGGCGGCTTTCGCGTATTTGTTTGCGGAGATGGTGTCGTATGCGCAGAGGAGGGTGACGGGGATTCAGGAGTTGGAGAAACGGTATGTCCCCTTTGCTTCCTGTTATGTTTCTGTCCAAGTTACCTTCTAGCCCCGGCCCGGCCACAATGTCTGCGACAGTCCCATTGTTTCTAGCCAGTCCCCCCCTCCATTGTATCAGTTAAAAGCTAACGTTCTCGCTTCACTCGCCGCAGCCTCAACCTCCAAGGCCACCCCATCGGCCTCAAGCTCCTCGACCTCCTCCTCTTCCGCGAACCTCCCCGCTCCCAACTGCGTCCACTGAACATCATCGCTCTCCTACACTTCATCAAAATCAACGTCTGGACGCACCTCTTCGGGCGACAAGCCGACCGACTGGAGAAATCCTCCAACCCGGATACCCCCGACGAGTTCATGATCATCGACAACGAGCCGCTGGTTAATGCGTACATCAGTGTGCCGAAGGAGATGAGCCAGTTGAATTGCGCGGCGTTTGCGGCGGGGATAATAGAGGGGGTTTGTGATGGGGCTGGGTTTCCCGCGAGGGTGACGGCGCATACGGTTGGGGATACGGCGGGTGCGAATAATGGGAGKGGGGGGACGGGGGCAGATGGTGGGAGAGGGGAGGGTGGAGAGATGTGGCCGGGTAGAACGGTTTTCTTGGTCAAGTTCCAGCCGGAGGTGTTGGAGCGGGAGGCGTTGATTGGGGCTAAGAGTTGATGATGATGCGGAGAAGAGGTGGGAAAAAGGGGATACACGAGTGGGTTGAAAGGAAGGGCGAGTTGCTGAGGGGAGGTGTATGTCTTGTTTGGGTTTTTTGGGTTTTGGAACTGGGCATTAGCATGGCGTTTAAAGCGGTTATGACGGCATTGTTTGTGAATATTATCACGGGTCCAGGAGGACCAGTTTAATGAGAGAGGCGCGTTTCTCGAACAACATGGGTGGAACATTTATCATGTTTTGAAGTGACCGCAGGATTTTGGGAAGAAAAAGTTGATTCTTTTCTGCGGTGCACTAGGTACTCTCGACATCAAAAAGCCCATGGGATATCTATGTTAAGCAACCTTGCGCCGTCCTAGCCATGCCACCTTACGCCGCTCTCAACCTGCCATTGTAGGCGCTGCCCGTTATGTGTTGTGCCGTGATCCGGGGCCCGTCAAAGTTAGCCCATATAATGTTCAACCTCCAACTCCGTGCGTGCGCTCCATCGCAGAGTCGCAAAAGAGAAAACCCGAACACCTGCCCATGCTATAACCGCAAATGTCCCGTGGCTGTCCACTCGCCACAACAACGACAGCGCTGTGTCGCGTAGCTCATGCGCTGCCGTCGTCATGTGTCTCCGCTCATCTCCTCCTGTCCGTTCGTCTGGGCAAATGATGATGATGCTCCTTCAGCTCCTGTATCTTGGATCTCTCTCTGCAGCATGATCGTCACCATCCCGCCCCTCTCCCTTCGCCCATCATACATTACCTCGGCAACCCCCCATACCCGCCAGCCCTCGTCTTCTTCTTCCTAGCCACCCTCCTCCCTCCATTCCCCGCCACTGGTCCACCTCCGGCGACACCCGCCGTACTCCCACCACCCACCCCTCCATTTCCCAATCCCAATCCCGCCCCCGGTGCCCCGGGGCCTTGCTGCATCAGCTCATCAAGTCCTAGATCCCTCCAAGCCGGCTCGCGCGTCTTTTGCGTAGCCTTTTGGATGCCGAAAGCAGCGTGTTGGTCGGGGACTACGTCGTCTTCGTCTTCGGGGTTGAGAGGTTGTAGGTGCGGAGGCACGTAAATGTCTTCCGAGGCGGGGAGGCGGTCGCGCGTGAAGTCGTCGAAGAGATCGGCGTGGTGGGAGGCGTGGAGGTGGAGGGGGGTGAAATGGGCGTCTTTGTTCTGTCAAACGTAAGTTGATATTAGAAAAAGCAAAAAAAAAAAAAAAAAGGGAGAGAGGGCAGGGAAAGGAACAGAACAAAAACATACCATACTTCCACCCTCACTAACCGGACCAAAAAAGGTATTGACGTTATCCTTCAGCCTCGGCGCCGGCAGAATATCGCCGTGATAATCGAGCTGGATGTTGGAACGCGGACGCGGGTAAGTGGGGTGAAGAGAATCTTGGATGGCGTTCCAGTGATGGCGGCGCGGATCTGTAGGGTGGCCTGGACGAGATCCGAACCGGTTCGCGGTCCAGGCTGAGTGATGATGAGACATTGTGATAGTGACGCTGCGGGTGCCGGGGGGTGCAGTGCGCTGCAGCAGGGCTTATCGCGGGGCTTGGAAAAGACGATAAGGAGGTGTGGCTGGTGCAAGTAGGTGGGACGTAGAGGTACTTTCGTTAGCGTGGTTAGGTAGGCTGGGCGTCGCGATAGAAGTTGCCAAAACCAAAACACCGAAAAAGTTGTTGGTGATAAAAGTTGGTGTTGAGGAGAAGTTAAGGAGAGGAGGGAGAATGGAAGAAGTTTGTTATTTTCCCGTCCATTTGCTTTGGGACTCGATTTCGCGAGCGCCGAAATGAGAGGTTCAGATGGAAGAAGGTCCATTCACGCGTGCCTTCCGTTTTCGTTTTCAGTCGAACAATGAACGAAACTGAGGGCCAAGTGAAAGAACCAAACCGCTGGTGCGAGCCCGCGAAATGGGCTGGCACGTCATTTCCTCCCTGTGGGAAGATTCTGTTGTGGATAGCAAACCTCTAGCATCAGACATCGCGACATCCTGCAACGGAGGGGAGGCGTTGAGGTACATCGCGGTCTGGATTGGCACAAGAACACGGTGGTTCTCACTTTTCCAACGCCTACGTTTGTTGGGGGGAAACCAGAGGCGAGCATCATCCCAGACAGATTCGAACCACCTCATTGCTGGGAACCAGGGTTTGCTCAAGGTCTCATGGGTGGATTCGGTGAGAGAACACATCGACCAGCTGAAATGTTCATCAACTCACTGGGATCTCGGAGGGAAATGGAGAGTAACTGGCAACTTGATCGTCGTCAAGTCAAGCCTTGACACGGTGTGTTTTGAGAACACAACGAGCGACTATATATGTRAGCTATCTCGTTCACGTCAGTGACTGTCTGATATGCCTCCATCATCGAGGCGTTGAGCCATGAGACATTGGTATCTCGATCTGATCCTCCGACCTAAAACCCCGATTTCCATTTGCCCTAGCTTCAACCCGTGAGAAGCAGCTCATCCTACTCAGGCCTAATCAGCATCCCATCCACCTTCCGCCTAAAAGACATTCTTTCCATTATTTTCCATTACAACCCCCGAAAAAGCATGACGGCTGCCAACCCTGACCAGGGAAATTGTCATTATCCGGGCTTCCATCGTTGTCGTACTTCTCATCTCCCTCACCGACAGCCAGCTTCTCATCCGCATCCCGTTTCTGGGCAGAGGCGCCCTTTCCATCACAACCGCCAAAGAAGCCTTGCGGCTGCTTGCAACCCTGGCCGGGATCGTAATGTCCAGCAGCCGGGCCTTCGACTTCGACAGATTTCGTAGTATCCAGCGCCCCCAACACCAAAGTCGCACGGAACGATTCAACAGTCACCCACCCGCCCACCTGCTGCTGCCCCACGCACTTATCCAGCACCATCCTCATATTCTCTCTGATCTCCTGCTTGGGGATCTTGACAGGTACCTTTCGGCCTTCAAACGTGCCGGAATAGTTGCAGATGGAAATGTGGCAGGTGTTATGGGCCCCGTGCTTGCAGTCCTTGGAGTCGGTTGGCCAGGAGAGGACGAAGTCGTCCGGGTTGGTGGGTGGGGGTTGAACGTCGGGATCAGGGACGAAAAGGGTATTGTTGGGGGAGAGGAAGTCGGATTGGAGGACGCGGCAGTCTTCGAAGCCGGAAGGGTAGGGGAGCTTGTTCTCATCGGTTATCTGGGGGCAGGGGGTGGTTAGTGGTGATTGAGAGGAAGAGAAGGCGAGAGAGGTGGGAAGAGAGGGGGGGGGAAAGGGGAAGACTTACATAAACGCAGGTGACGTCGTCCCAAGTGACGTTAATTTTTCTGGTAGAAAGGATCTTGGGAACTTCATCCACTTCGCGCTTCCCATTGCAACCGCTAAAAAAGCCCTGGGGCTGGTTACATCCCTGACCAGGATCGTAATGCTCATCATCCGAGCCACGACTGTCGAGACTCTTGCCTTTTCCGTTGCCAGAACCGGGACCGACCCCGTTCGGACCGCAAGACCAAGTCGAATCCGAAATTTGAGCGCAAGAGTAGTTAGGGTTGGCGTCGAAGGGGTCAGAGTCGTCTTTGGGCTTGGGCGCAACCGTGGAAAGAACCAGCGCGAGACGGTCGGTGTTGACCTTGAACTTGCTGGCATCACCGTTGGAACCATCAGGGCCGTTAAAGCTGCAAGTAGCATCACCCTGCTTCCCAATGATGCAGCGGACATCAGCACCAGTGCAGACGTAGTCTCCAGTCACGTCGGTGTCGCAGGTGAAATCGGGATCACCGCCGTCTCTGGTGTTGGTCTGGAGGGCAGCAGTCTTCTGGTTGCTGGTGCAAGAAACCTGGTGACCATCGTCGAATATGCAGGTCTCGTTGTCGGGGCCGCCGGTGCACTGGTACTGTCTGAGGGAGGTGTAGCTGCAGTTCCAGATAGCGACGTCGGGATCGTTGTCGGGATCGGTGTCATCTCTGGCTTCGACTTTGACAGCTGCCTCGACGGCGGTGGCCTCGAGATTGATGGAGTCGGCAGACTCGGAGCGCTTGGTGTTCTGGTTGAAGTTGGGATTACCCTCTCCGCCGGGGGTGCAGATCATGGTGGCATGGGCGTTGATGCACAAGTCGCCGGGATCGACGGTTTTGGTCGGGCAGTCGTGGTCGTCTCGGTTGCAGAGGCCATGGTTGGTGTTCTTCTTAAGGTAAGTGTTAGTTGGCTTGATTTGATGGTGAGGGGCGGTTGAGAGGTGGAAACTTACCTCGGAACCAGCGAGACTGTGGTCATTGGTGATGACGCCTGCCTTGAGGATGGGCACGGGGTTGCCGAGGATGGCAGTGGGCGCCAACGCCAGAAGGACGGTGGCGATGCGTGAGGTGCGCATCTTTAGGGATGGTAGAAGCTGTTGACAGATGTGAAACTTGAAGTTGATGGTGAACTGAGAGACAGCTTCGTGAGATAGATGTGATTATGTTGAAAGGAGGAAAGAATCTCGTCATCTTTGGCGGAAGGAAAGGGGGTTTCTTATACTTGTCTGGAGGATGATCCTCGTGGTCTTCGTGAGAACCCTTCTGGCTGGCGGTTCAGATGATAGAGTTCTCATCGTTCGATTTTTCATATGGGAAGAGGCAGCTTGGAGGGAAACAATATGATGTTGAGACGGAAAACCTCGTCGTGTGGAGATATTGTGAGACGAAAGGCAGCCTGGAAGTAAACAAACAACCACCTCTGTGGGTGACCAAACTTCCATGAGATGGCAGATGGAAGCATTCTCGGTCTCAGTCAACCCGCGGGAAAGTCCTCACCCCTCGCCCAAGGTATTTTTCGTGAAAGCATACCGGTGTACTGTAGATGTAACTATGGGCCGAAAGATGCTCTTTTCCAGCAAGAACAAGCTCTTCCTACTATGAGAACACTGGAGCTGGCAGCTACTTGTTCTGAGCATCGCATAGCAATCAAGAGCGCTACCCACGGACTTCAGCATGAGGAACAATACCCATCACATGATCATGAACTTGGACGAGCTCCCAGAACGGAAGATTGAGCGATCTCAAGCATGAATATGAAAGCAAACTATGTCGTCGGATATCTGATGTCGAGGCTAGAACTATCAAGCGGCGGAGACTCGACAGCAGTTTGTTCACCCTCGAACTCCTCCTTGTCTTGATTCCCACGAGTGACCAGTGAGCTTTCATCTCCTGATCTCAGGCCGTGATCGTCCTCTTTCACAAGAGGTATCTCTCTCGACCCTAAGTTCTCGCTCGAACACTTGTCCGGGTTCATCTAGCTTCTTTTCACGAGGATGAAGGTTTTACGTGGAATTCGGTCCACACGAATGAACATGAGC
This sequence comes from Neurospora sp. FGSC 26628, assembly GCA_009805345.1. Classification (NCBI taxonomy): domain Eukaryota; kingdom Fungi; phylum Ascomycota; class Sordariomycetes; order Sordariales; family Sordariaceae; genus Neurospora; species Neurospora sp. FGSC 26628. The sequence continues at coordinate 53,790 of RAOO01000130.1, forward strand.
GAGCAAGCAAGTAACCATCGGCGATGAAGCATGCCCTCGGTCGCCATATTTCTTCTCATGAGCCCCGAGGTGAATATGAGAGAGGCAACAAGGCACACCGAGCAAACCTTCTCCGGATCACAGTCTTTCACCTCACTTACCAGACCCGGAAGGAGGGAGAGAGAGGTACCTAGAAGGAAGCTCGCCATTCTAGAGTTTGCTTCCAAAACCAGTTGCGGAGTTTTGAGATGAAAACTTCCATACCTGTGATGGTGAAGGTGCTTTGAGGATAGAACACACTCGACCGTAGAGACTTGCCCGGGCTTTCATGTTAATTCTCATGCCGGCCGGGTGAGCCTTGAATGAGACGGGCATTCTTCCATCTTCATGGGACCAAGAACTCATTGCGTAATCACCACTTGGTGATACTGAATTTTTCATCCATGTTCTTTCCAAGTGTCTACGGGGGGAGTGGGAGTGGAAGATCTGCTGGGAATGTCCCTCGCAGCCGACGAAAGCCAGGTATAGAGGCAACGGTTTTTCCTTTATGTGAGCAAAGCATGTCCTTCAACCGCTCTCATTCTCAGAAAAGGACCCTGCAACGTCATCAGGTGCACGAAGCGCCCCAGAACTCTCCTGAATATGATGAAGATCGAACACGGAACAAATCCGGCATCAGATGGCGGGGCGAGATCACGAATCTTCCAATCCACAGACACAAAAACATGTGCTTTTGAAGAAGGACAAAGGTGAACTTGGGACCAAAGTGAAACGGCGAACGTTGACCGACGAGGCGATCTCCGAAGGTATAACAAGAGAACCTGACGATGATGATGGTGTGTAGCACGAAGATGCGGTGGAGATCAGGAGCACCAACGGGCTATTACAGAAAGGGACGACGAGGCAGGCGTGCGTGCGAACTTTCGGACGACGTGAGACCCTTCGCTTCGTGCTGGCAGTTTGACAGAGGATGACAGATGACAGCTGCTCTGCGCAATGTGGATTGTGTTGGACAAGTTCGAATCGATTTGGTGTTTGATGTTGATATCGTGTGATGAATTGATTTTCGCAAGCTGGCTTCAGCCCGGTACATACGCTCCCTCGCCTTCGAGGCCTTTGGGAAGAGGCCGCATCCCAAAAACCGTGTGAAAGGGATGACCTGAGGAATAAGCAAGGAGGAATGCTTCTTATCTAGCGGCAAAAGCCATGCTCGATAGTTCTTCATGTTAGCGTTCTTTTTCCCCGCATGAAGCGATTCCCGCTCATGTGGATAGAGTCTCAGCCCGTGATATTGGACTGGACTGCGCCGCGTGGTTCTCGTAGGAATAAACTTGACGGTGGCGAAGAGGATCCGACGGCATCGGTGGAATTAAGCTCATGGAGTAGCTCCCGCCCAGACCGCCCCAGACTTTTTTGGTGTGTTGAGAATGGTGGGACCGGGGACGGAGCCGAAGGGGGCACCGGAGTTGGGGCCGTCTAGCTTATCCTAGGTATTTGTTGACATTGGACGGCGAAGCATTGATTGTTCAGGATGAAGTGTTGGAATTTGGTCATTTTTCTGGGAGCCATTTGAAGGTGACGACAATGGAGATTGTTCAAGTTTGATGCTGGATGTGAAACGTGAAGAGTCCAAGAAAGAAACACGGATCTGACGAACAATGTGGAGATGTTACTTGAGAAAAAAAAAGAAGCGGGCCTTGGCAGAACCAGGGAATGGCATACAATCCCACTTTCGGACAGATGGGCCGAAATGGCGTTAGCAGGAGAATGAAGCGTCCTCATCCACAACCCTGGGTTTGCTGTTGGCACAGTATCGTGCAGACAGACACGCAGAACGCACCAGAAGATAGGTAAGAAGGTGAGGGAGGGGAAGAGGACGACAAGAACAAAAGAACCATGGCCAGCATGTCGGAGCACGCCCCGTGTGTGAGGGTCTGTGCGCTGAGCTGTCGTCGAACTTGGCTTCCAAACCCGATCGGCCATCGGTGATGATCATTTGCTATGCGGGCGTCATATTAAGGCAAGAAAGATTAGGGGCCACTGCCACTGCGCGCACTGCGCCGACCGTCGATGCAGCCACTTGTCGCACAAGCCGGCACATCGTCCACGGCAGCCAGCCCATCACGGCCGGTTGCGTGCTTTTTGGTGCTTCTGTCGGTCAATCATGGTGGTGTTGAGTGGAATGATGTTCAACGATCATCTCGACATGTTCGAGTCGGTGTTGGCCTGATTGCCCCTTTTTTCCAAAGCGACGGGGACACGAAGGTTAAAGTAAGGTACCAAACGGTGGGGTGGCCTACTTTAGCTTTGCCCGGGGGTGCCCACCATAACGGCCTCTCCCAGGCCAATCAGACAAGCGACGTGTAACTGGAAAGGGAAATGGGTTAAATGGGTCTAGAACCGCCGGCTAAGACCCACATGTCTGGGGCCAGCCATTGGCTTTGCACACAAGCGAACGGCTCAGCCAAGACTAAAAGCCAAGAGTCGCCGCGACTGCTTGCACAGCTGCTTGGCAGGCAGACCCCTGTTCACATGCAGCCGACACGGTTCCTTGGAAGGTGTACCTGTGGCCCTAGCTCCCGCCAAGCCTCTGCTCCTCCCGCATTTCAGGGGGCCAATTGGTGTATGAAATCTGAACTACACAGACAGGGGAAGGAGCAAAGGAAGAAAAAGGCAAGGGAAGGGAAAAGAGAGAATGCCTGCGTCGGTGCCTCTTTCTTCGCTTGAAATAAGGTGTTGCAATGAAAATGTGCTGATTTGTGTGCCAGTAGATAGTACGTACCCCTGCCCCTTGTCATTTCCCTGGGAGTCCAATGCCTGCGGCTGGGTCAGTGAACTTGGCCCGGTACCTGCCTTGTTGCTGCTCCCCCACTGGCTCCTTCAACTCCAAACCTTTCCTCTCCTCCTTCTTCATTCTTGGAGAGATAGGTATCGTCATCCCCATAATTTCAACCAGGTGTTCGACGACATCGACGACGACGCCATTCCACTCTCTGGATTCACCGCTATCAACCTAACTTTATTCGGCTGTGGTCTCGTGCAACTTCTCGTCAATTGGTCTTCCCTGTCTCCATGATCAACCACGGATTTTAATACGGGAAATCCCAAGGTCGCGCCCTGTCCCTCTTTCCCTTGTCTTCGTTTCTGTCTCTCATCTCCCCATCGTCGTGTCCTACTTATCTTCCTACGTCTACAACCACACGTGGTAGAAATTCTCTGCCGGGGATCATTCGTTTCGTCTCTCAATTGATTACACGCCAGTCGATCGATATTCAAGTCGAACCAGATATCGAGATATTAGTCGTGTACATCTAATTCAGCTTATACTACCTGGTGAGTGTGGCCATTGCTGTACGCACCCCGTGCCCACCACCAACATCGTCACTCCTTCCCAACAAACCGCCCCTGTGTCGCCCTTTTGTGCTTGCTCTTTCGTCTCTGCTGAAGACGTGTAGCTGACGCCTTCCAGATCGCCATCTCGGGTAACGTTTCGCCGTCATATATCCCTATCACGCTCGCGGACAACACGGCCGACAACACATCTCCAACATCGGCACCATCCAATCCAACCGACCACTAGATTTTACTCGCCTAGCCAGTAGGCTTCATCCACCATCCCAGCCCTTCCTCTCGTCTACTTGACCCTTGCCACCACCCACTCTCACTTTCGACATGGCGTCCCTCATCGACCATGAGCGGAACAAGGCCGGCCTGCACCTTACCACGACCCGCCTCGAGCCAAAGACTTCCCGAGATACCCTACTCTCCGACAGCCTGTCTCCCATGGTCGAAAAGAACATGACACTAGCACGCCCATCAGACGTCTCTACCCCCAACAGCGCTCTTGCCAATCCCTTCGAGACCGACATCGAAGCCATGGTCACCAATGAACCCTGCATCACCAAGACTACAACGACAAAGGGGGGCACAACAGATTGCCAGGTTTGGCCCGGCCAAGACCACTGGAAGCAAAAGGCGAAGGATGCTAAGATGAACCGCCATACCTGCAACTGTCTGGCACAAATGAGCAAACGCAACCGCATCATCGTCAAGGTCATGATTGGCTTGCTCGTTATTGGTGCTGCTGTTGGTGTGGGCTTTGGCGTCAGCAAGCCGCTCGGTGCCGGCATCTGGAAGAGCGAGAGCCAGAACTCAAGATAACTGGGCCATCCTTGGGACACCTTCGATGATATCCTTTGTCAGGCGACACGCCCTGTGGCCGGGTGTGAAAACTTCGCCATGGGTTGGTGCCGCCTTCTCGTCCAACATTTTTGTTGGGTCCGGACAATTGCCCAACATGCGCATCCTGAGGATGCTGCAACCACAGAGAGAGCGCTTCCATAGCCCTCTGTTTGATACCCTGCCGGCCCGCAACAGCCTGCCGACACTTTCCTTTGTCTCTTGTCTGCCGTTTCTTGGCATGCTGCATAACCGCCCTGCTTTTTGGTCCTTCCCAAGCGGTTACGGCGTTAAAATGATTTTATATCCTTCGTGCTCGGTCGGTCATAGAACGCGACACATGCGGATGGCGTTGAGGGAGTTAGTTCAACTTGTTTCGATATGGCGAAATGGATTTTTGGCAACTGGAACTGTTCTTCTTGATGCAAACGGCTTGAGAAAGAAAGAGAGGGATACGGGACTGTCATGATACATCTTCAAAAGGAAGAAGAGGGGGAAAAGCGATTGGTACATGATATATGCAACGCAAGGGAGGAAAGGGATGATGAGGAAGCTGGATGGAGCGGGGGCTGATGACTTGGGCCACTGGACTGGGCTGGGCTTGGACGATGATGGAAACACAAAGGTTTTGCCAAAGCATTTCAAAACTTAATTAAGCATCATATATGGTCATGGACATGGACCTGGCGAGTGAGTCAGAAGGGCTCAAGCAGCTTGTATCAGTTGGTTGTTTGTTTGTTGTTGTTGTGGTTGCTTAAGTTAGTGTTGTGACTTGTGGATGATTAATGACAATGGGTGCCCTTGCTGATGTGCTTGGGTGCTTTGCTCCCCTGGTATACTGTTTTGCTTCGTCGTCGTCGTCGTCGTCATGTTATTGTCGGCTTAGATGGGTTTGTAAAGATTATGACTCGTTTGTATTGTTTGTAAACTACTTTGTATCTTTCTAGACGGCATAGGGGCATTTGTATAGTTAGGACACGGATACAAAGGGTACATGGAGGACAAAAGGCGGCAGAAATTGGTTTGCTGACATCTGCTAGGGGTCCTGCTATCAGTGTACCTAGGTAGAGAATCTAGCCTTATCATCTCACAGCCAGCTGGCCACTCTCTTGCGCCGAGGTAAATGATCGTATCTTGCTTATTGCGTCCTTGAGACTTTTTACCGACGCCCTACGGATACACGTTGCGTCTGAAAGGTCCAGTTCATAGACAGTCTCCGGTGTTCAAAGATCCGTTCGATTTCTCTAGACACATGGTAGATACCTACCTACTTCCCGTCTTGACCTCATGTCACTCGTCCACATTACTGGATTTGCGTTGGCCCATTTCCGTCTTGGATCCCCAACGCACCATCGATTCCCATCTGAGAGCAATATATCTACTCCTTCCCTTTTCTTTCCCTTGCCCCTTCAGTCCTCTGCTCCCGGCCTTGGGGTTGGCACAACCACAGGTCTTGGGACCGAATGCCAGTGGACCTGTAGTCACCTCTATCGAGAAGGCGCCCCCTGCGTCCCTATGTTGGAGGAAGGCATTCCCGCCGCGAACGGAAGTCACGGCGCTCGACTGAAGACGGAAAGGAAGGAAGACAGGCCGGGAAAGACAGTCGGGAAGCCATGAGGACGAGAGGGATGGGGGCAACTGGTCTTGTATATATTGAGTGCTTCTCATAGACTTCTTGGCCTGGCTGGCTCACATCTTTCAAACACCAGAAACTGTTATACGTTCATATATCTGGCTATCCGTAAATTTTGGCATCAATAACCTCCAACGTTTTCATAGGTCGTATACCTACCTCTATCACCGGAACCGTTCAACTTCTCCATCTTGAGGTAAGTGCATCTTCACCACAATCCACCACCACTTGTTCACAACTGATTTTGACCTCATTTCCGTCAAGTCTCAGCATCCATCTCCTCCGTAACAGCAGATCGACATGGCTGCCCCTGCCCCTAACCCTGATCATGGAGCTGGTGGGCTTGGTGATGGTGATACCGGAGGCTCAAGCTCCGGAAAGAGAACCGGCATTCCAATATCTTCTCTGCTCAGGTCTACGCCCACTCTCACGTTTCCGTCCAGGCAAACCGAATCAGCAAGCCCTCAGGACCAGAACCCGACAAGGCAAGACACAGGGGAAGCAAGCACAGCGGCAACCGAATCCACATCGACATCGGAACCAAGGTGCCCCCCTTTCCTCAGCTTTACAGACAAGATGATCGTCGCCGATGGTATGAAGAGACTTTGGGAGTTTTCTGATGTTGACACGTACATGAATGCAACATACATACTAAGACGGGACGCCCATAACCATCCAGAGGGCCCAAGAATCTGGAAGGAGGAATTCATAGACGGCGCTCGGGACACTTATGTACGAAGCAAAGCCTTGCTCGTCTACCACAATCTATTTAGTCAAGAAGCTTGGAAAGAGCTGTATATATGTGTGATGAAGGAATTTCCGGAACTGCGAGAGGTGCCGAGCGAGACGGATGTGGAGACTATACAGAATTTGAGGCTGTGGGATGAGTGGTTAGCCACGATAGGGAAGAAGGAACGTACCCCTGAGGAGCAGGAGCAGTTGAAGGCCTGGGAGGAGGCCGAGATGATGGAGTGGGGGGATGATGGAATGGGGGAGCAGAGTACGGAAATGGACTCAGAATAAACGCAGTTAAGGAGGGAATACCTACTAGGCTTGATCTTGGAACTGGGGGTCACATGGAGGCAACAGGAAGGGGGTGGGAGTATACATGAATGGCAATACATCTCATGGTAGTTGGACGAGCAATCAAACTTCTGTTGAAAAACCTAGCTCGCCAGGGATACAAAAAAAAAAAAAAAAAAAAAAAAAAAAAAAAAAAAAAAAAAAAAAAAAAAAAAACAGTAACAGACAAAACACCTGGGAATAGTACATTACACCTTGGGTATACTCTCGTTACGCATCCAAGCATCTTTATCATGCCTTTGAACCCAACTTCTAGGCAGGTCTTGGATGTAAATCTCCCTAAAAGATTCTGGCCGATGTATTTTCGAATTATTGTGATCCTTATAACAGTTTTGTAACGGCCTTTCCTAGCCAAAGCGAGCCGTATTGGACTGTCCATATTCGGTTTATTTTTACGCTCACCTCGACAAACCCCGAAATTTTGGCCATGGTAGTCCGTACCATATACCTGACAGGGGGGTTTTTCTTTTGCTCGGAACCACAGTAAGGATACAAAGGGTACCTACTATTCAGATACACGTACAGCGAACGCTTTTCTATATGTTATTAGCTCTAGGTATCTCTGGTAATAATAAAGGCTTCATTTCATCATCCGAGTATGAGAAGGGCTCCGATACCTCTACGAAGAAGGGGTAGGCGTGATTTAATGTGCACACAAAACACAGAATTGAACTACCGGAAGGTTGTTACGATCCAATAAAAGTTTACTTATGTAAGCAGCTAGATAGACCAATCAGGGCTGCGCCGGGTGGCCGGCGCCGTAAACAACGGCGCCGCGGCCACGGCGATATCTGGGCGCCGGAGAGCCGGGCTGGATATACCGGCGCAACGGCCCATACTGAAGAACCAGTATAAAGGAAGCCTCCCCAGGCTTCCTTGAATACTGGGCTCTTCAGCAAGCAATAGCTGTCACAATCGATCGGTACCTTTTGGCTACTACTACCGTTATTCTTATTATCCCAGCGATATACTCCTGTGCTTGTAACGGTTCGTCACAAAGGTGAGGTAGGTATTATGCCAATGTCATGCTTCTACTTGAACATGGAGGAAGGGGGGAGTAGATTTGTCAAAATGCAACGAACAAAGCCAGATAATGAATGATACATGAGCATAATGGAACTTGAGCAAGATAGGTAGGTATGTAGAGTTGGTGCGAACGTCCAGGAACTCCTATAGGAGGCACGATCAACCCATGTCCACCACCAGTCACCACTAACACAGTCAGTCAGTCCTCCCCAGCTTCTCCAGAGCAATTTCCACACGAGGTAACATTATAGTATATACTGTATCTAACACGTAGGTACCTGAGTAATAGGTAGTAACTGTCTACACGAACCTAACCTCCTCAAACACGCCCGCCCTAACTTGCACCAAGCTCGCCAGCTCAAAGAGGAAGGATTGCAGGATGATGACGTTTGTGAGGACGTGTGAGACTGAGGCCTTTCTTGCTTCTTCTTCTGCCGCTGCCGCCGCCGCTTCGGCTGCTGCTGCCGCTTCCTGGGCTGATTGTGCTGCTTGCTGTGCCTGCTGGTCTTTGCTCGTCTGCTGGTCGGGGTTTGGTTGTTCTGCCGTTCCGTCGTTTTGCGCAGCGGCTTCGGTGGTTTCAGCCTCGCCGGGCTTAGCGGTATCAGCCTCGTTGACGGCAGCGTCGACAGCAGGAGAAGGCAGATCATCCTTGGGAGGAACAGCCGGCTTCGCCTCCTCATCATCTTCATCCCCTTCCAAAGCATCCAACCCTCCATCTTCTCCCTTTGGTGGGGGGAGATGGACAGTCATCCTCGGCAACCCAGCCCCAGTTCCCTCCTCTCCCTCCCCAGCCGTACTCTCTCCGAGCTCAACTTCTTCGTCTCCCTTGCTTTCAGTCTGCCCATCAAGCCCAACATCAACATGCTTCACCGCCGTCACATCCGGAATCCCCACCCTCCTCGCCAAAATACTCTGGTCCACAGCTTGGAACGCTCTTGCTTGGCTCATCACCAACTCCATCTTTCCACTTCCGCTGATATCACTGGCTACAGCTCCCGGCACGCTAGCGCCTCCAAGTGCGCTTCCGCTTGCTCCTAGGCCGAAGCCGCCCATTCCCATGGCTGCTGGTGTGACGAGCATGCTTGGCGTGCGATTCCTAGGTGGTAGAGGAGGCGGGGCTTCATTGCTTGTGAAGTAAGAAGACCGCTCAGACACGGTGCGGGTGGTGTTGGAGCGAGGACGGGGGGAGTTGTTCGCTGTGCGGTTGGGAGATACCGAAACAGTGGAGGAGAGGTCGGAGAAGATGCGCTGGGCGAAGGACTCGAGGCCTAGACCCGAGGTTGGTCGTTCGGGCGCGGCGTTACCCGGGGCGCTCAGGCCGGGGGTGAGTTGGGCGGGTGGTTGCAGTGTGGAGGGGGTTCTGGATCTCGAAGGAGCTGCTGATGGGACGACGGAGGGCGCGACCGAGGGTGGCATTGAGGCTCCGTCGGCTGTTTGGAAGGCTTCGCGACGTTGTTGGAGCAAGTCGTTGAAGCGGGGGATTGTGTCACGGTAGGCGGCGACTTCGTCACAAAGGGTTTGCAAGATGCGGAGCAGACGAGGCAGGGAATCGCGGGACCATTGCGGCCGGCGCCGGCAGTGGTGCATGGAGAGGAGTTGTTGGTATTCGGCGTATTCGGGGGACTCGGGGTCGATGTCTGCTGGTGGTTCGGCCGCAGGTGCTTCGGGATCTTCGTCGTACGTGTAATTGGTCGGATGCCTTAGGAACCATCCCTCCAGATGCATGTACCCGCAGATGGCCAGGTCGAAGATGACTTCGGTTAACGACAGGTTGGTTTCCACGRGGTTGATGAAGAATGTCTCGAGCCGGTCCAAGACACTGGTGAGCAGGGGATCGTCGGGGTGCAACGTGTGCGAGCGGACGTCTCTGGGCGCACCGGGCAAGCTGTCGGGGATGGCAGGCTGCTTGTGGTTGCTGGCTAGAGCTTTCGGGGTGATCAACTTCATGGAACAGGGGTGGTTCTCGACACGGATCATGGTGTCCTTGATGACGCTGTCGTAGATCTCGTTGAAGTTGTCCTCGCCGCCGATGGTCTGGGCTAGGCCCATCAGGTACTCGACTTCCTGCTCGTGGGCGCCCGTGGTCCTAAAAGACGAGTTGCCCAGGACGCCTTCGGTGTAGAGCAAGGTGATGACTGCGTAGCGGTGATGTCTCTTAAGAATCACCGAGACCAGCTGTAGTGTGACGTAGATGGTTTGGAGGCTTTGCGATCTGAGACAGGCGAGGATGAGATCGACCAGGTTGAAGAGCAAGGGGTCTGCTGCGGCTTCAGACTTGGAGGCCATCATGGTAGCAAGATCCATAGACTTGCGCTTTCGAGCGGCACTTACGCCGTCCTCAGAGTTGGACGAGACGGCTCCTACAATGTCGGGCAGACCCAGGAGGTAGTGCAGGATCAGGTTGATCATGTCGGGGTGGTCAACAGATTGGAGGATCTGACGGAGATAAGTCAAGACAGCCACCGAGGACCCACCGTCAATATCGGACGATTCGAGGAGTGATGGGTATCTGCAGAGTTAGCATTCTCCCAACGAAGCATTGACAGAGTTTGGGTTTACTAGTCACGAGCCAAGGAGGCAGAGGCCAACTTACAAGAGTTGCTGCAAAAAGATGACCTGGAAGTGCTCCAGCAAGGAAGACTTGACCTCGACAGAGCGACAGTGGTTCAAGACATCTTGCCAGAACAAAAGATGGGAAAGAAAGGTGTCTAGATGGGATTGGAATTCGAAGGTACAAGAACTGATGACTTCGTAGCTTGGTTTGGGGTGTTCGTAGTCGGAGAGGGCGAGGATGGCGGGCAGGGCGTTGGACGGATGGTCAATGACGAGTTTGCGGCTCAGTTGACTATACAGAGCACCCAAACCGGTGGCCATCAAGGTCGAAAGATCACTCTCGACAATCCACTGCTCCAGCTCAACGGAGCTCGATGCAGCCTCGATGATGTACAACAGGCCGGTCCTGGCAAAGTCGCCCACCTTGCCTTCGTGGTGGATGTAGTCCATGAGCAGGTAGAAGAGAGGGAAGTCCTGCTTCTGTGTCCTCCCCGTGAACCGTTCATGTTCGCCCAAGGGCTGCCTCTCCTCTCCATTCTGCGACTCTGACTTGAACCAGGCGGGTAGGATGTCGGGATCGAGACGAATCTTGGTCGTGATGTTGAAGGCTAGCTCGACAACGCGGGCTTCGGTGTCGGCGCTCAGACGGATGGCGTTGGCGCCGGTGATGCGCACCATCAAGTGGGTAAGGCTGGCGGAGAAGTGGTCATTTTCGACAAAGGCTTCCTCCTCGCTCTCGATCAGGGTGGCAAAGAAGAGGACGGCCTCCTTGATGACCCACTCGTTGAAGGAGCTCGTGGAGATCTTGGCGATGGGGATGTATATCTGCTTGGTGGCACAGAAGGTGATGCACGGATGGGGCAGAGGGCGTCGGTTCTCGTCGGTGAGCATGTTGGTGAGCTCCTGGAGACAGATCTCGATGCGCTCGGCAGCCTCGTCATCGTGTTGGATGCTGGGCGAGAGGCGCCATGCCTGGATGAGCTGCGTGTATTCCCTCTCGAAGCGTTGGAGTCGACGGACGGGATCCTTGGCGAACTCCTTCCAGTTCCGCGAGTTGCCCGCCGAGGGGAGCGTGTGTGCTATGAGGCGCGACCAGAAGTCCATGGCGACTCTGGATGCATTTCGAGGGGAAACAGCAGGCCGGGGATGTCTCTGTCTGTCTGTGTGTGCTACCCTACTAGTAGAGTCGGGTCGCCGGTGGGTGGTGGGAACGGGGGGAACAGGGTCGGGTTCGGTGGTCTCGGTGTTCGTGTCGGTCGGGTCCTTGTCAAGTCGTCGTCCTGATCGACGATTGGGGTGTTGTTGTTGACCGTCAGACTCTCAGTTGGCCATCAGGGTGGTCGGTGCACGGGGCGTAAAGGGGTCAGTTAAGGTCAGCTATGTACCATTGTACCTTTCTCACCGATCTCAACCCCACCATGATGACTGACAAAATGAGTGGGGTAAGAGCTCTCCTCAGACAAGAGTGAAACTGCCATGACTGACAAGTGTCTCCCTGTTAGCAGAATGCTATTAATAACGTGAAACGCGTTAACGGCTCACTCACCAAAGATACCTACTTGAAGGTGTTATCATCTGTGCTTCATCTTCTGCCATCGAACTTGCATTAACAGTCGGGCATCATCACTCAATCGATCTTGCGAAACTCTCTGACAATGAAGGGCGGGAAGCAATGCAACCGTGGATTCCAGAAGCATGTGAACAAGGTGCCAGCACTTGAGGGCATTCCGATTTCGCCGACTTGCTCCTGACAAGCCAATGTTAGGACATTGTTAAGAGCCAATGGCTGCAATGCGACGCTGTATAAGTCAACCGCAGCCAACCAATTCGGTCGAGTCATCCAGCACTAACAAGTCCAAAATTCTCTTCACTTTCACAAAGCGTTGTTGTCTCTTTGTGACTGGACTCCTTCATCCCCAGCCATCGAGCCAGGGCAGGCCGGATGGGAGCGGGGTGAAGGTCGAGACTACACAAGTTGAACTGTTCCCCCGCAATGGACGGACCCCGAAGCTTCCCTTGTCTGTTGACATGTCGACGACGTGGCCGGGCCCAGCAGACAGCCAGACGGACACTTGCCAAACAGACGTTGACACTGACACTGACACTGCCGATGCTCTATGCACCTCAGATAACGGCCCTTTGCATCTCCCGAGAGCTTCCCTTTCTCCAGACCCTTTGACAAGAATGGCTCGCGTACCCAATGCTCCCACACCCTTTTGTCCGTATTGGCCTGATATCAATATCTTGACGGACTGCGGCACCCCGCTCACATCGAGCAATCCATGCAGATTCCATTCTATCGTGGGCGGCTATCAACCCTCGCCAGCCTTCACCAACCCTCACCAACCCTCCCTGGCACCCAAGAGGCCTGATCTGGGGCACACGAAACCGCCACCACTGCCGGCGATTGGAGGCTTGGTGGTTCCACGACAGCGAATAGGAAGCTGCAGCGGCCCCTCATGAAAACGGCAAGGCACTCCCGCCCCTACTGTGGGAATGCTCGCCTTGGATTGACCTGTGCCGCTCGAGTGAAGGACAGGCACCCAGCAAATCACAACTCACATCGAGGACCCTCATAAGCTCCAAACAGCTTCACGACGACTACCTACCTCTAGGTAGACTAGTGTCGTATCAGTTTTTGGCCTTTTCTAGCGTGGTGGGTGAAGGGGTCATCCACATTTGACGGCCCGCCTCGGTTGACCATGTGTTGTCCTAACATCCATCCACTTTTCTGACTCTTGCTTCTGCTTCTTCCCTTTCCCAAATCATCTCTCACTTCTTGGACCTTCAACTCATCACTTGTCTTCACTACTACAGTCTATTGTATGTGGGTGCCTTAGCTGCAACCGCAAATACTCTCTTCACCATGGGCTTCCTCTTCTTTGGTCGGTCAAAGAAACCAAAAAAAGACAACAACAGAGACACACCGACACCACCTCCTCACCTTTCAAGTCGAGGTCAACGTGACCGGCAGGTTTCCGGCTCGTCCTCGAAACATCACTATGCGGCTCTTCCACCGCCACCAGCCTACTCGCCGCATGACCACTGGCATCAGGCTCAGTCCTTCGAACCCGCTGGCCTCCTCCCATCACCGCCAGGATGGAGTCCGTCTTCACCACAACCCATCATTGTCAACCAACATCACTACTATCTCGGCACTCCGGGACCAAGTTCCCCACCGCCAAAACTTATCCAGTCAATACCACCGATTCCGCCACCAAAGAACAGTACCGGGTCTCTCACCAAGATGCCCGTGGGGACGGTGATGGAGGTGGCATCGGACATCTCCCAAGTGCCAAGCCTCGTCCACGGTTTCGAGGAAATGCTTCCCCATTGGCCCGACAATAAGACCCAGCTGCTGAACCAGAGTGCCGCCCTCTACGACCAGATCTCCGGTCGACTAAATGACGTCTTGACGAGGATAGATCTGAACCAAATCAGTGGGAATGAGAAGGAACACTTCACATGGAAGCCGGCTGTTCAGGAAACCTCGTATCCGCCCTCGTCAAGTATGGTTGGATCGAGATCGGTGGTGAGGTCGGGAATTCGGAGGAGCAGCTCGCATTCAAGGGATCACAGGGAGCACAGGGATAGGGAGCACAGGGATAGGGAGCATAGGGAGCACTCGTCCTCAACAAATTCGGGGGGTTACTTTGCAAAGGTGGACCTCTATGCCAACTCGAGATTGCCTACCGACCTGGCTCCTTTGAGACTGTAGGTCATGACCGTCACTTCTTGATGTGTTCTCTCACTCACACTCACAGATACATCCCCACCTGGCCCCTCCTCTGTCTCGCCGCCCAGTACTCGGAGCGAGTCTACGAAAAGCCCAAGGGCGCCGAACGAGACGCCCACGTCGACGCCGACTGGCGAACCGGCGCCAAAGCCATGGTCATCAAATCCGTGCCAATGGATTACGTCAACACCATCGTGTTTGCCATTCGCGGCACAGCAACTTTCATGGACTGGGCCGTCAATCTTAACTCTAATCCCACCTCTCCCGAAGGGTTCCTGGACGATCCCGGCAACCTTTGCCACGCTGGCTTCCTTGACGTCGCTCGAAGCATGGTCCAACCCGTCGCTCGTCGTCTGCGCCAGCTCCTCGAGGAGGATCCCAGCCGATCGTCGTATTCGCTGCTCATCACCGGCCATAGCGCTGGTGGCGCCGTCGCTGCTCTGCTCTACAGCCACATTCTCTCGACGACAAAGGAGGCGCAAAGCGAATTGACGGCGGTAGCTGGGTGCTTTAAGCGAGTCCACTGCGTCACATTCGGCACTCCACCAATCAGCATCATCCCGTTGAAGAAGCCGGAGGACTACGAGAGGAGGCCAGAACTGAAGAAAAGCCTGTTCCTATCCTTCATAAACGAGGGCGATCCGGTCGCCCGAGCGGACAAGGCTTACGTCAAGAGTTTGCTGGAGTTGTACGCCTCTCCTGCGCCTTCGATCAACACAGTCTCGCCAACCACAAGTCGCAAGGGACCGAGCAGTAGTTCTGACCTCAACATGCGCATGAAGGCCGCCGGGCAAAAGTCTTCTCGGTCATCGCTACAATCGTCGAAATCCGGCAAATCAACAGACACCAGAAACACAGAACGACGAAGCAGCTCCGGCTCTAGCCATCACACCTCCTCCTCTTCTTCGGGAAGTTCCCACCGCAGCAGCTCCCGCTCCCGCACCTCCACCTCCTCCGCCAGCTCCGCGCTGACCACCACCTCAACAACCGCCTCGTCCGTCTCCAGCAGCCACACCTCCTCTTCATCCTCTTCCTCCTCGGGACCAACCTGGAAACTCCCCGCCTCCACGCTCTCCTGTGCCGGTCGCCTTGTGGTGCTAAGGTCAGGCGACCCGAAGTCCAGGCTAAAGGGCAAGGGGAAGACGGTTGAGGAGAGACTGAATGAGGGAGTGGTGGCGCATGTGGTGCCGAGCGAAGACATGCTGAGGGAGGTGGTTTGGGGTGATCCGTTGATGCATGTTATGAAGTTGTATAAAGGAAGGATTGAGACATTGGCTGTTGGGGCGGTGACTGCTAGGGGGTATTGATTTGTGCTGTCAAGCTGATTGAGGAGAGGACGAGGATGATTGTTTGAATGGGCAGGAAGATAGATGCCTTTTGGGGGGAGGTGGTGGAAAGAGGTGTGATATGGTGGGACAAGGTGATGATTTTACGATTTGACGACGATGTTACGACCAAACTACGAACGAAAACACACGATACACAACAACTACAGAGGACAGGCGAAACAAATTACATATGGCTGGCGAAGGCGAAAGACACTATAGATGGATGGACAAACGCATGGATGGATGATACCAGTCGGGGTGCTTGACTACCACACTCAACGCTCTTCTCACTCACTCCTGACAACATTTCCTTGGTTTTTGTTTCTTTCTTCTATCAAATTGCATCTATAGCATACATTGGGCGGATATCTTATACCTTGAGGGTTTTTACATAGTTTAGCAGCTGCTAGCAGCGAAAAAGGTAACGGAGCGGATAATACAACTTGGATTTTTATGTGTGTATACAACTTGAGTTCTTTTGGCGTACGTTCGAATACCTCTCCAGTGGTTTCCCCTCCCATGAAAAAGATATTTCTGTACATGAAGAACCGCAAATTCCCCTCTTCTCTCCTTCCATTTCGTGACTCATTATGACTCACTCACTACAGTAAACCCCCTTTTCCATTACCTCATCCAGTCATTCAATCCTCTTCTTATCTCTTCCCGGCTCGCGGTTTAACATTCCCCCAACACATCACCGAAGAGAATCGAAGTAGTCGACATGGAATAACTTCCCCCCGCTGCCTCTTCATCGCCCTCATTCAGCCGTCTCCCCTCTTATCGCTTCCCTACCTAACTCACGGCTAAACATTCTCCCAACACCACATGACCAAGAACCGAATGGAATTGAATAGTAGTCAACGCCCAAAAAAA
>RAOO01000131.1:0-25216 GCA_009805345.1 Neurospora sp. FGSC 26628
TGTGGATCTTCTGAATGCCTTCATCCATTCTCCATCTTCCTTCTGGCGCTGTCCTTCATCTGGGCGCCCTGCTTCTTGCTTGGTTGGCTGGGGTTGCTTCTGGAATGACTGGGGATTGTCTCATGGTGTTTCATCAGCGTCAGTGGCCGTGGGTCCGGCCGAGGGTCCGACCGGGGTGAGTGTTGCGGCCGGAGGCCACCGGGCATCTCGAGGCTAATGCCAGGCGTTGAGGCTCTGCTGAGCCTTGCGACCCTGACCCTGGACTGTGGGCGATGTCCGTGTGACACACGATGTATCGAGACTGCCTGGCGTGCGGTGGTTTTGCTGTTCTCCGGTCTGGAATACCCAAACCCGCAAAGTTGGGGTCTCAGTGACGCGACGCCTGAGAGTTCCATTTTGTTCGACAAAGGGGTATAGTACGGGACGGCCACATCGAAAGGACCAAGCCACCTAGAATGGGATTGCCGATTCCGCCACATCCACAGAATGACTGTAAGCGGCATTCCATGAGGACTTCTGAAGAGGATGATATGTATACAGTTCTGCGTGACAACATCCTCTCTTGGAAAACCCAATTGCGATTGAGGAGTGGTGCCTCAATCCTATGTAGACGGGAGGTAGTGGTTCGGCCTCTCCGTACATATGGCGGTGAGTGCGATCCATAGAATATCGAACCGTCACAGGACACTGGACGCCTTTGTCGTTGGGTAAGTACCCATTGTGTGTAAATGTCTATGGGCAGCCTATTCCTAGTGTCGGTTGAATAGGCATTTTGGAAAAGAGTTCCTGAGCTGTTGGGTAAAGCTGAGGCTGCAGTGTGGGGATAGGTGTTGGAATACACGTCGTTCAATGACAAAACATTCCCACTAGGTGAGTGGGGGTTCTTGCGCAGTTGTGGCCTCGATCGGGTTGCCAATATCGATGCCGTAGGTGTTGGGGTCTGATTGAGCAGCGTCTACCGCCCTATGGGCCTCTTGGATGTCTCGGTTCGCTGTGGTTGGTTCATGACGGGCAGTACGTGTAAGAGGAATTATACGCGGGCGTGCATTTCCGCTCTCCAGACTTTGTCCCTCTGGTGCTTCTGGCCTGAATCGGCCGATTTAGCCTCGGCCCGCTTAGACGCAGCGTCGGAGGAGGAGTCGGAGGAGTCGGAGGAGTCGGCGGGGTTGGAGTTGGGCTCGGCGTTGGAGTCGGAGGAGTGGCCGGGGTCGGCTTCGAATTGATGGAGAATATTTATAAGCCTGTTGTAACAACCAGGCTGCTGCTCCTTCAGCTTTTCCCATGGTTTTTCCCCTCGTAGCACAAAGCCAAACACTGGCGCAGAAGGCTTAGAAGCGCATATACTATAGTAAAGTCGTAGAAACGAAGCGGCAATTTACGTTTTATAATTAAGGCCACCATTTGCTGAATCTATGTTAGACTCTGGATGTATTTGGCCACAAATTTGATACAACCAATGTACTTACGGCCAGCTTGGCGGTCACCTCCGCCCTAGTTAGGGCGTTCTCCCGGTCTTTGAGGAGTTCCGCTCGCACTGCACGCTCATCTTGGAGCTCTGTACGTAGGGCCGCCTGCCTCTTGTGCTTCCGCGGGTGGCGCTTATTTCCAGTTGGTTTATTCCAACCGAACATAGCTGGAAACTTGAAATTCTGGTGGCCAATTTTGCAACACCGAGGGAAAAAGGCCCCATCTTTTCACCTTCCATAAACTTCCACCTATAACCAACATAGAGTCAGTCATATACACCAAACAATGACTCCCGGACGCAAACATACCAGCTGCCGGACGCGTCAGAGACGTGAGTCTTTCACTCTTCATTGGTGAGTTATACACTATCACCGCCCAGAGAGGAAGGATGATATCCAGATGCTGAAGGCATCGGGGTGAACCGCGTGTTCTGTAAATCATGGCGCCAATGAAGACCGACACTCGTTCTCACGATGTTGAACCAAGCCCACATTCTCCAGAATGGCCAAGTGAGAACGCAATAAAGCACCGATCTTGTCCCGGTAGCATTTCCGCTTCTCATGCCCTTTTCGAGATCGCAAGGGTGTTTGAACTCCTTATGGCAGATAAAGCACCAAGGGCCGCGGCCATCCTCCTTGGCCCTGCAAATGTGACGAGGTGAGGCAGTTACGCTTTATATATATAAAGAAGAAGGAATTGCCACATCCAGAATCGCCACATTTGGGTCGTTGAAGTGATGTCTCCCAAACAGTGCTGTTGGGGCAATGAGACGAAGACGGAGGCGAGGACGGCGGAGACTGAGATACGGCGGATGAAGACGGAGGCGGAGGCGGAGGCACCGTCTCCCCCTGCCACGGGCATCTCTGAGGGGCCCACAGGGCCTTCGGGGTAGCCGTCCCAGCTGATACCCCTGGCGATGATATTGCCGATAACATACGTAGCCCGTTTGACTGTATATACGGTACTAGATTAGTGGCCCAGGCGTATTCGTAGATCATCTCATGTGATAGAAGGGCCACAGAGCCACCAGGCGTGGGCTGGAATTCCTTGACCATATTGAACCGCACGCTTTTGTCCGCTCCATACGGTCCCGGGATTCGATCTGCAATAATCTTCTTCTCCATCTCCTCGACCCTTTTCTTCACCTCTTTAACACGGTTGGCCAACCTCTCCTCGGCCTTCGCGGGGAATAAAAAGGGTTTCTTCTTCGTCATCCGATAAATCATCCCAATTTTCTTTAGTTTTTCCCATCCATCGCATCATTGTCCACTGTAACATAGCCGTTGACAAATGCAAAAACTGAACTGTATCAAGCACAACGAAGCAACACACAAACAGCGGAGCCCGTGCACGGTGTAGCTTTTCGCTTTACGCCGCCTTCCCGCGCGGACCGAGGGAACACAATAATGAGGTATAGGCTTCATAGAGCTGGACGTAATGGGAGACGACGGGAGTGTTCTGGACTCGGTGGAGCGTGGAGATGGTGCTGAACCGCAAGTCGAGGTGGTGTTATCGTCTTGTGTCTGAGTGGAACAACTTCGATAGTTGGAACCAAAAGTCTGCTCAGGGTTTGATGGAACCGGGGGGAAGCAGTCGATGATTGCGTCGAACATTGATGCGGTGAGCAGAGTCTGGCCAGTACATCGAACGGAGTGACATCCTCAAATATACTTTTGTCCCTGCCCAGGGCATCTCCTGGTGATTGACCAGAAGGTAAGGACGCCCTGTATGGCCAGGCACCCAAATAAACGCCCGGTCCACAACGCACTTATCTGTGACCCTAAATTTGGCTTCGAAGGCTTCGGCCTTTTCGTCAATGGCGTTACCAACCAGGAGGTATCCCTGACTCGGATTAGGGCGAGCATGTACCTGAACCCATGTTAGACCCCAGTTGTTTTGGTGACAACATGAATTTCAACATAATGAATGTACTTACTGCTACCTTGGCGTCCAAGAGACTTCCACATTGCGCAAATTAAGGCAATCTTGAAACTCGGGCAAATATGCCATGAAATTCGTGAGGAAGCCTACTACTCAGCAACAGCGAGGTCGATGCTACTGCGATGCCCACCCACGCTCCTGTCGAGACTCTGATGTAAGGAGGGATAGACATACCGACGCTTGCTTGACACACGGTAGAGTCAGGGGTTGCTACAACCGTTGGGCACGACTTTTCCACTGGTACTGGACGATCCATCCATCTTTGGGAATTTTGAGTCGACGGCCCGAAGACGCTTTTGAGTGATTTGGCAGTCGGGGCCGGCAGGGCACTCAAGAGGGACAACGAGACCCTGCAGGGAATCAACAACCACTTGCTCGACATCTACCAGCGGTTCAAGATCCACATGGTACACGAGAACCATACCACGGACTTGAGAGGGACGAGGACACTCGTGGTGGACACAAATTCGGCTAGTCCGCGGTTGCAGGAAGGAATGGCCTCGGATCCCCAAGCTCGCCAATTCGAAGCCCGGATTATGTTGTTTCCAAATGCCATCCCCTGGCAAGACGTAGCCATCTGCCGTGAAATGCAATTGATAAACTTTTTCCTCTTCGGAATTCTTCGAACACTATCTCAAGCGTTTGTAAACTTTTTAAACTCATCAGCCACTTCCATTGGCAAATACTGGCCAATCAAGTATTTGGCCAACACGGATTTCCCGCGTCCATTCGTAGAGTGGGGCGCGGCGGCGGCAACGGGAGCGGTGACCGGGTTTGGGAGGAAGCCGAAGAAGGCCGGTTGAGGGTCTGCTGTGATCAGAAGTGGTCCTGATTTGAGCTCCAGCCAGTTTCGAAAATTCTCATGCTCGACGGCCCAGATACAAGCCCCCTCGACTCGTGGTTTGACACGGCTTTTATACCATTCATACGTAACATCAACGACCAATGTATATCATTGACCACAATGCATGCATGCATGGCGAATGTGCCTGGTGACTAAAGGCGATGTTTCTATGACTCTGGCGACTTCTGAGTTGATGGGGCGGTTGGATGAAGGCATTGGCATGGTTGCTGAGCGAATACGCTGTGTAAGACGGGGCCGACATGGAGTGTGGTGGAGGACGATGGTGCCGAAGCAAACGAGCTCGCCCTCTGCATCCATGACGGTGAGAACTTGGGTGGTGCTAACGTCGAGGGGCCAGGCCACGGTGAAAGTAACCGCGCGGTAAATAGTAATATCACTATTAGTCGCCATCTGTAAAAGATACGGTCAGTATAAGATCATATCATCTTGGAGACGGGGGTATAAGTGGCCTGACTGGACTGGATATCAACAACATACCTCACAACGAATGTACTTACTGCTGCCCTGTCGTCGAGGGCTTGAGTTAAGCCCACAGCGGTGGGAGCGGTGGCTACCGCTTGGGTAAGCTGGATGCGACTTTATGCTGGCTTCGGTCCGTATGATGTGGCCGAGGAAAAGAAAAGAAAAAAAGGAAAAAGAACATGTGTTTGTACAACCTCAACATCCAGAAGAAGGGCCAAACACACATGAAAAAAACCCATGTCCATAAGAGCCGCAGTTTTGTATGCCTTGCAGGGATCGAAAGGCCATAGTAGTAGAGTCTGTACGAACCCGCGGATGCTGGCCAAAAACTCCGCAACAAGGCTCATGGTGGTGCTTTGAGGCTTGCTCAATTTCGATTTGATCGCTTTTGCAGCTTATCGTGTCTGCGGGCATTTGCTTGGGCGTTGTCGTACAGCTGAACGCGTTGTGCGACGGTGAGGATAGTCACGCCGCCACGGGGGTTCTCCGTTAAGCTGGAGTGGGAACCAGTGTTGATGTTTGTTTGATGGTATGTTTGTTGCTGGCATGTCTGGCTCTGGCTTTTTCGCAAAAAACGCAACTTTGACGCCTGTGAAGAGGGACACGATGCGACCAATTACCCACCATGAGAATGCCACAAACCACCAGAAGGAATGCGGGGGACGGAGGGCTTTGAACGTCCGGCCAAAACGGGAGAGTCTTTCCATCATCACGTCGAAGAGAGCAACGATGGTGCCAAAAAAATGGCCATGCCAACCTCAACGCCCGACATGATGGTGATGATGGCGAAAAAGAAGAAACTAAAAGGATACTTTGACAGAAATTCAAAGTGTCGTCGAAGATGATTGTGATGGTCAAGATGGGATGACAAGATGATGATGATCTCTCCCGGATGAAAGATGTCAAGATGCTTTCCCATGTCGTAGATCTTGGCCCAGATATCGTCGATGTTGGATTCCATAATGTCTGCAACGGGGATCAGACGAGAGATCGGATGATCTAATCAGATAATTTCATTAGTACTTGTCATTGAGACTATATCACCAACCCCAAAGCATGGCACATACCCTTGGCTTTACCAGCTCCACCGCATTCATCCTTTCCCATCAACGCGTCGGTGTCCCGCCAGGACCAGTGGCCTTGAGCTGAAGATGACGGTGTTGTAGACTCGGGGCATGGTGTTGGGTTTGCAGCCCCGGGGACTTGCATCGGGGCCAGCAGACAATATCCGAAGCCTTGCCTTATACCGGCCACGGGGTAATGCCGGTGATAGAGGAAGATTTGCCCTTCTGCTGTAGGTGGCTGTTGCTGCTGCTGCGGCTGTGGCTAGTTGGAGAGTATCTCCAACAACCGAAGTTGCTGAAGAGAACAGTTTTCTGAATACACCGACCACCTCTTGGAACCCGCTCCAGGTGCCAGGATAACACGTCGGGATCATACGCTTGAGTATTCGTCTATATCAAGGGGCCTGGATGGTCTTCTCAGGTAGAAGACGGGAGTGTCAAGGTAGAAAAAAATATGTAGACTTCGGCGGACGCGGTAGCACTACCAAACAAAATACTCCCACGATGAGTTGCTGTTGCTGCGGCTGTTGGTTCGCCAACGCAGCCCTGTCGTCCTCCTTCCATTTCAGTTTCTTTTTCTCCCTTTGTGGTTTTCCCAATTTGAACCCAGCCAACCCATGTAAGCGACCCCAACGGCGGCCACTACTCCAAATGCTATAGCGAGCTTGTCTGAGGGTGGTTAGCCCCTTGGTGGCGGCCGGGGTGGTGGTGGTGTGGCCGCCCTCTCTCCACTGGGCGATCGCCGCATTGATGTCTCGGCGTGGCATCTTTGCGAATGTCTCTGACAGATGAGGTAGTATCCTTGGTGCAGGCAGTAGAGCTATTCCTCCTCAAACTGCTGTCGAGGTACTCATCATCCTCAGCATCTCTGGCCTCTCTCCGAACTCTGGCTTCTTCGCCGTAGTCAGACCGACTAATTCCTTGGTTAGCTTATACCGACTAACACACAGTCAAATATCGGACAAGTTGCATGGCGATATGGGCGGTGGATGGAGTGAAAGGGCCACGCCAAGTCCTCGGGATAGATTAGAGCCCAGGCGGGGACGGAGACCAGGGCGACCAGGGCCAGATGCCTGACTCTGCTGGTCAGGAGGCGGGTGAGGTGCCAAATAATCTTATTGGTGACGCTGTTGTTGTTGACGCTATTCTCCATCTTGGCGATAGGGTTGTTGGTGAAAAAAAAAAGGGTTAAGAAAAAAAGAGAAAAGGAAATCATCATCATTCTCAAATTTATCGACGAGCCATGTTCCTTGGATAAGGCGAATATGGGCATCTTCTTGTAAGACAGTTTCCAGAGAGCTTCATCTCTTTTTCGGGGTCGAGGTGGCGAAAAATGATACCTTGGGCTGCGCCTCGATAATTCCACGAAGTGTTGTAAGTGTAATAGCCGAAGATCATGTAGTAGGCTCTTGCTTATCACAAGGCTAACCCACGCCGCACAAGCCTCGAATCAACGGAGTCCTCACCCCGGGGCTCACCCCCACTGGGGGGGGCCCCCGGGGCCCCCCCCCTGGGGGGGGGGGGGGGGGGGGGGTGCGGCGCCGGCCTCGGCGTCGGCATCGATCTGAATCTATGTCAGACTTTGGATAATGAGCTCGCCGAGAAACTCATCCGCCTTGAAGGAAACACTTCGGCCTCGTGCGCGGAGCACGATCCAGGTCCATGCTGAGGGTGCCAGCATTGTGATGGTGTGGCCTAGCCTAGCGGTGGTCTGGATTTGGAGAGCTGTATGTGAGATGGCGAGATGACATAAGACCAAAGAATGAATCAACCAGGCGTGTCTGGTAGGTAGGTATGTCTTGGCCCTTTAGCAAAACAAAAGGGAAAGAGCTTGTTGTGGCTCTTGTTGACCCGGGAGTTGTCGTTTGGCAGGACGACATGAGTGTACTTGTACTCGTGTAAATTTGTCGATGGTCCTTTGGATGTGTGGCGCTCGTCCCTCGGGCCTTTTCATCCTCCACATCAGCCCCGTAAAAACAGCTATTGCGACTTGGGAAACGGCACTTGTCCAGTCGGAACAAATCTTCGACCAGCTGGAACCTGTCATGTTCTCGGGGGGTGGCGGCCGAGGGGGGATTGGTGGGGTAGGAGGTGTAGAGAGTTTAGGGGGTGGTGGGAGGCGGAGGTAGGGCGCGGATGGGGTTGGTGGTAATTTGCCCTTGCGGGCTTGCGGCTGACGCGAGCTTGCATGCTGGTTCGTGAGGGCAGCGGCTGCGACCATCTCCGGAGTGTCCGGCATCGGGGGTTTTGTCTCTTCTGCGAGGTGCACCTTCATGCGCAGAGGTTCTTCCGGACACGCCCGCAATGTAATGTAATGGTGGGTAGACGGTGAAAATGCAGTGGTTCGTGACACCCTTGGCCAGGAAATCCAACACAAGTCCTTCCGGACCGGCTTCACCAAAGCTCTTGTCGATTGCTGATTCCGGTCTCGGTTCGGGCGACCAGCAACCAGTTGCAGACCTCGTCACAATTTTGAGTCTGTACGAACCCGCGGATGCTGGCCACTTCCCTGTGGATGTCGGCTTGGGGTCTGGGCCGGCCCACGTCCTCAAATAGTAGGAGGAGGAGATCGTCTTGTTCGACGGGTTGTCTGGGCACCCTCAGTGATCCGAGCCCGGTTAGACTCACAGCGCGGGCATGACTGGGGCTGAGGGGTTCGAGTTCTTTGCTCTTCGGGCATTTCGCCATGGAGTCGTAGGTCGGAAAAAACTTCTTGGGTTTGTTGGGTCGCGGTGATTTAGAACCGGGCAAAGACTGGACGGTTTCGCACCCGCTCAACAGGGAAAAGGTTGTCTGTGAACCGGTTAGCTCATCCGTCCCAGAGATAGTAGACTCCCGTCATGTTGTGCTGGGAAGCCATGCCGGGCAGGGGCAGAGGGGCAGAGTAAGGTGTATGATGACGACAGGACTTACCAGGTCTGCAAGAATACCTAGGTAGAAGAAAGACGTATTTCGGACAACTTAGGCGCGTTCTCGAGAAACTTATATTTCAGTTGCTCGAACCATGGAACCTCCTCCCAGGAGAGAGCCTCTGCGTGACCCTGTTTGAGTCTCAATACCATCATCTCCTTTAAGCCGGGTCCGACCGTGGGTGTCAGTCAACACACCACACCATCCACAAGCTGAACAACGAGAGTGCCTTCGCCAGTGTGACGAAATGCGCGAACGGGTCCCGGGGCCTCAAACGACAAGGTGGGAATCGCCTGCTCATCCGAAGAGCTGGAGAGGGCTCCGGAGTCACAACGGGAATGCTCTTTCCAGATACTGTCCCATATCAAGAGATAGCCATCTGTCGTGAAATCCAGTTGGTGAACTTCTTGCCCTTTCGGGCGTTGGTTGTAGGGTCCGGCCACTAGGTTCTTTTGCACAATCCGTAATCAGATTGTGTGGTATTCCTCTGGTTCTGACGACTGGAACTCCTCTAGGCCTAAGGCCACCCACAACAAAATGGACTGAACCTAGGGAAGGGATTTCCCTGCATAGATGTGTGTGCCGTCTGAGGCAAGAGGTTGTGGTGAGGTTCCTTAGTAGGTAGCCTCCATACAGGTGAGATTAATGGGCGCCATTTCCTGGAGGTCGCCTTGTTAGACTGGAGCTTCGAACACAGCTTTCAGTGTCTTTGTTAACTTCTTCAGGCTCATCAACCACTTCCACTTGTAATCTTGCGTGTTTTGGGTGCTCGAATATGAAGAAGGGTGCGACTTGTTGCTGGCAGATGTGTGCTTTGGCTGCGACCATCTCCGGAGTGTTCGGCATGGTTAATCTTTTGAAAAGAGGCAAGCGACCAATAAGACAGTGGTCTCTCCAAGCCCGTGTAGGGTTGGGACTCTTGATGATCGCGTCTGACAACCAGTCGATCTCATCATCTGATGGATAAAAGTCCAAGAGAACAGACATGACATGGTTTCGAAACAAGGACCTTCGGCGTCAGGAGGACTCCAGGCTCCGTCATCCTCAGAATCCCAGTTTGATGGCGACAAACAGCAATCGGACAAGAAATGAGACAAGTGTTTGTAAGTGGGTCCTTCGGAATCAGAAGGGCTATAGGGTCGTGCGACGTGTTGATGCATCCAGCAGCTTTTCCACAAAATCGCGCTTGGTAAGGGCGTGCTTCGCAGAGGAGAGGATATAGGAAGAACAGTCGTCAGATTCAGACGCGGGTCCGGAATGACCCTTCAACTGAAAACAAAAATCACAAAAGTTGCAAAACCCCTTCATATGAAAACAAAAAGACTGATTGGGCGATGTTGCGATTGGGTTTGATGGGGAGAATATCCAAAATGTTGGCGGCGGATCTGTTGGAACATGGTCTCGGGGTCTTGTCCTCTCCTGTGAGGCTCATGCCAAAACCTGAAATGGAACTGACTGCGGGAGGCCCAGCCATCGTGAGCAGCCTGAACAAAGTTGTCAGCGACCTGGGTTAGGTTGTGAGCAGCTTGAGCTTGGTTGTGAGCAGCCTGAGCAAGGTGTTGAGCCAATGTGTGGAGTGCCTTGAGCTGGTCTTCCAAATATTCGAAGAGCACATGGTGAATTTGTGATGGGTTCCATGACTGGAGGCGTGAGCACTGCAGCTGTTGGTTCTGCAGCTGTTGATGTTGCAGCTGTTGATGGCCCTGTTGATGTCGATGTTGATGACCCTGTTGATGTCGCTGTTGATGTCGCTGTTGATGTCGATGTTGATGTCGAGGTTGATTTTCATCGGCCATTGGAAGTCATGACGGAGGAATTGAGGATCAGACGATTCCGTTCCAAAAATGAGGTTGGAGATGGGAAGTGACACGGTGCCGTTGGCGCTTTGTCGACCAAAAAACATTTGGAAAAGCTGCTGGCGGAGTGACGGGAGTGTGTGGTCGGTCTGGATGCCAAAGAAGATGGAAAAGCGATGATGTTGTAATGTTGTAGTGTATCCCATGAAGTTGGAACAAGGAAGAGACTGAGAGAAGTCGTAGTGTTGTAGACTTGTGAGTTTTGAAGCCAGAGAAGAGAAGATGGAAAAGCGGTGATGTTGTAATGCTGTAGTGTATCCCATGATGTTGGATGATGAAAGAGATTGCAAAGTGGAAGTGTTGTAGACTTATGAATTTTGAAGAGAAGACAAGAGAAGATAGAAAAGCGGTGCTTGATGATCTGGATGAAGAGAATTGTTCATCTGGCCCGGGGGAACCGCTTTTCTTATAGATGCCCAGAGCTGGGGTCCGGGACTTTCACATGCTCAGACGGTGACGGGACTCGAGGGCGGTGGCTGCAGAAGAATCACTGAGGTGTCTGAAGTCGAAGGGAAGGAATATGCTCTTGGGCAGTAAGCGTCATGGAGATGTGAGAACAGATTCTGTGAAACAAGACACAAGGTCTTTCGTCTTTTGAAGAGTCGGACTTGGATTAACAGTCGTCGACCCGTTCAGTCGGTGAAGAGCGGGTGCTGGTGAAAGAAGCAGCATGCCTGGGATAAGTCGGTGAACGGCGAGGCCCTTAGGTTCGATGGAGAGTGTAGCAGTCATCGTTAGAGGAATGGGCAGTCATGATGTTGTTCTTCTTCCCACGGTGAGCTACGCCCGGTGACAGCAAGGACGATAAACCATTAGCACTTGCAGTGAAGAGAAGAGAGAGCGATGAAAGGAGATACCTTACCTTAGGTTTACAGACGAGACCTCGGTCAGATCAACATCTGCGCAGAAGATCTCAACTTCCGCTACTCGCACTCTTCCATCTTTCTCGTTTACTCTCCGTCCTTGCTTGCAAAAGGTCAGCTTTACCTGCGCGCAAAATCACATCGTCACATACCAACAACACCAGGTAGCGAACCACTGGTCACGATTAACTTCATCATGTTCTTCTGCCGGCAAAGATGTACCCAGCAACATCGCTTCAATAACTGTATCCAACTTGCTTGCAAGAAAATAATCCAACCGTCGAAGATTCTTGCTTCATTCCCAGCTGTAGCTTTCCAAGTCTATTCTCCCGTCACTCAGGTCGTCCCGCCTCCATCCTGTCCTGGCTGCCTATTATCTTCCCGTCCCATCTTCCCTTCCCCTTACTTCCCTCTCAATACCCCTCCCTCTTAGACACTCCATTAACCAACCGTTCCCCCCTCCCCAGCCTCCCCAAATTCTCCTCCAGTATCGCAAGCACGCGCTCATTATACCTCGTACTCGCTCCACTAACATGCGGCGTGAGAATAACATTCCTGGTACTCCAAAGCCTATGTCCATCCGGCAGTGGCTCGGGGTCCGTAACATCCAGCGCCGCTCCCCTGATCAACCCCGTTTCCAACGCCTCGATTAGGTCGTCAGTGTTAATCACCGGGCCACGAGCAATGTTGCTGACGAAAGTCCGCCCGCGCGTTTCGCTGTGGCCTGTTTCGTTGACGAAGTTGATGGTGGGGGAAGAGTTGTACAGGATCTGGAACTCTTCCTTCCCTAGCAAGTGTTTGGTTCCGGGGGTAAGTGGTGTCGACACAACCAGCAGGTCCAACCCTGATGCCAAAAACGTGTGCAAGTCCTCCTTGCTAGCACCGCTGAACCACTTTGATGGAAACTCCCCATCGGGATCTCCCATCCCTTTCGGGGCCCAACTTCTGTCCTTCCTCGATTCGGGCGTGGGCCGCGGGTGGAGGGTGTAAGCGTGGACTTTCATGCCCATGGCCCTTGCGAGGCGAGCAGTCTGGCGGCCGATGGCGCCATACCCCAAAATGCCGACGGTTTTGGCGGTGGCGTCTTCGATGGAATCGACGTTGCCGCGGGACCAGTGCGCCTGGCGTTGGAGGTCGAGGTAGTGGGGGAGTCGGTGGTTGAAGGCGAGGTAGGTGAGGAGGATCCATTCGGAGATTTGGGGCCTTTTTGACTTTCTCCGTCAGCAACTGGACTGGGATTGGATGGGATAATGAGGAAGGTGAAGAGTCCTAGGAGATGGAAGGAAAGGAAAAGAAACAAACCCATGAACCCCATTAGCAGAACAAAACTCCACCTCCGTCTTCTTAAATAGCGGATGATCCAGAATATGGTTCGCTCCCGCACTATTCAGCTGAACATACTGCAGCTTCGGCGCATCGTCTGGTTGCGGGAGGTAGGTCAAAGTCAAGGCGATGGTGACATCTTTCCACTGTTCGATGGGCAAAGGAGACTCGGCTTGGGTCCATTCAGACTTGTGGTATTCGATCACCAAGTCGGGAAACTGTTTCTGGAGAGAATCGATGTAGCCTGGTGTTGGGGCCGAGGGAGTGAGGATGACGAGTTTGTGGCCTTTGAGAGTTGGGTTCTGTTTACTTTTGTCCTCGAGGGAAGAGAATTTGACGAGCGTCATTGTGACGGTGTTGTTTAATGTCCGTGTTGCTTTTGCAGAGCGCAGAGTGCAGTGATTTTGAATCGGAGACGGGAGGGGATGTCTTCGTTTTGAGACGGAATTGTTGATGGAATGGAAAATGATTACCAATCTTCAAGACGAAAGACACTCTGGCGACATCGGTCGTGTGGGGTTAGTCTGGCGCCATCTCGCGTCATTCTCCCGGGTTTGAGGTTATGGGGTTCGTTAACCCCGAACCGGCAGCATCGAGCCGTGCACATTCGTTCAACTTGCCATCCGATGAGACATCACTTCAGTTCCCGTGTCTTGAGCTCCAGCGCAAGATCTCCTCGACGGGAGATTAATGCGGATGCGGGAGAGCGTGGGGACCGTGGGGGTCTGGGCATTATCTCCCGATCTCTCTCCAAGCATTAGAACTAGGGGACGGAGCGAGGTTCATCTTTTTGTAAGTCAGTGGAAGTCATTGTCAACCTTGTGGTGCTTGGTCCGTCAATGTGGAATTTCTTGGCGTCAACCACCTCGGTCAGCCGTGTTGTTGACCATCTGTCAAAGGGTCAACGAGCTTATGAGTTTAACTTTCTTTATTCTGCTGCACTGTATCTACTAGTCCGTTCGAAAGAATATGACCGCTAGTTCAATCGACTCCAAGCCGCCCCAAACCACCCATAGCCGCGAATTGTGCAATGGCCTTCTCTTCTCGTTCAAGTCATCTTCATAATCCATAATCCATCATTACCCATGCCATCCATCCATCTGTCCGTACTGTGTCCCAGAACTGTCCTTGCACTCACTTCTCAACCTTACTTCTCGTTCGAAAATCTTGACTCTTTAGCTTGCAAGGACAGGCCTTTCTAAGCCTCAACCGCATCGTCGACCGCACCGAAGCAGGTTTCCACTGCAGACAAATGTCAGTACCTCAGCTGCCTGTTAAGTATTGGACGAAAAGAGGGTAGTAATAAAAGAGAAAACGTACTGATAATGCCAGTAATGAGATAAGGATCCGCGTTAGAAGCAGGACGGCGATCCTCAAAGTAACCGTAGCCCTTGGCGGCGCACTCGCGAGGGATACGAATGGACGCGCCACGGTTGGCCACTCCGTAGGTGAAGGTGTCGATGGCACCGGTCTCGTGACGGCCGGTGAGACGCTTCTCGTTGCCTTCGCCGTAGACTGTTTGTTTCCCTTTTTGTCAGCCTCCCCTCCCTCTTTAACCCACGGGTTCGGGGTGCAAAGACCTACCAGCAATATGCTCCTTATGCCTCCCCTCCAACTTTTTGATCGCCGCCTCGATATACTTCATACCACCCTCCTTCCTCATCTCCACTGTCGAAAAGTTACTGTGCAAACCGGCACCGTTCCAGTCGCCAGGGATGGGCTTAGGATCGAGGGACACCTTGACGGCGAACTCTTCAGCTACGCGGTCCAGCAAGAAACGGGCGAGCCAGAGCTGGTCGCCCRTTTCGATGCCGGTGCAGGGACCGACTTGGAACTCCCATTGGGCGGGCATGACTTCGGCGTTGGTTCCCGAGATCTTGACGCCGGCGTACAGGCAGGCGCGGTAGTGCGCTTCGACAATATCGCGCATGACGACCTTTCCGGCGCCGACGCCGCAGTAGTAAGGACCTTGCGGGGCGGGGTAGCCTGGATGGGTCATGGTTAGTTAGTAGGTGTACATCTTTAGAGAAGGGATGCCTGGCCCTTGCGGAGGCAGAAGAAATGAAGGGACGCACCGTTCTGAGGCCAGCCGTAGGGACGATCGTTCAAATCGAGGAGGGTGTATTCTTGCTCGAGACCAAACCAAGGCTCGTGCTTGGCGTGAAGCTCCATGAGCTTGACGCACTCGTGGCGATGGTTGTACTTGTTGGGGGTGTCGTCGGCATCCCAGCATTCGGCGAGGACGAGAATGTCTGCATACAGTTAGCGATCAATGTATGGGTGGGCTGATGGCTTGGCTTACTGTGGGGAGGGCGGAAAGGATCCGGGTACACAGCAACGGGCTTCCTGCACGAGTGGTCGTATACAGTCAGCATCGGCTTCTCAAGTCCCGCCGACAGGCCCATGATAACTTACAAGTAAACGTCCGAGTTGTCACCAGGAGCTTGGCCTGTTGAGCTGCCGTCAAAGTTCCAGATGGGGAGGTCCTCGGGCTTGTAGCCCTCTGGCTTTTCTTCGAGGGTCTATTCATGGTGGAAAAGTTAGTTTTGATTCCCTTTCGGTCAATTCCTTGCAGAAGTGATTGCGCAAATCCCAATGGGTGGTGGTGGTCTGATCCCGAGCATAAGATAAGACGTACGCGAGACTTGGAGCGGGTGTTACCCTCAGCATCAATCCAGATGTACTCGGCCATGATCTTGCCGTGCTGGTCGAGATCGCGGAACTTGGCCAAGACGGCCGCATTAGAGGCGAAGGACTCCTTGGTAGCCTGAGATTGATCCATGTTAACTTGTCTGCTTCTTTGGTTGTTCGGGTTGAAGATTTGCGATCTAGAAGGGGGCAATCGCTTTGAAGTAGTGGTTTTGATGACGAACCATTGTGATGTGTGACTTGTGTAAGTATTAGGTCTGTAATGTTTGGTAATGGCATGTATGATGTCGCAAGTCCAAACACCTCGCTAGCAGGTCGCAGCAGTCGCAAGTCGCAAGTCCGCAATAAAAAACAAGCAAGTTCCAAAGTTGAACGTGTTCAAAACTTGGTGAGAACAAAGAACTGAAGTAATGGAGAGAAGAGGTGAGAGAAAAGGACGCGCGCGTTGGCGGCGGGAACGGTCAAAGATAAGGAAATCAGCCCAGTATGCGGTCTGCAAACCGAGATGCTGCCGTGATTTTCACGTTATCCGATCCCGTCCGAACATGTCTGCCTTGGTCTAGACTTTTTTTAGCAGGCGCGGTGTAGGGTGTATGAGGTAGCTATGAGGTGTGCGCGCGCGGGTTAGCGGGGTCGATTTTGGAGAAAAGGGACTGATACGAACCGCCAGCGATAAAAGGTACCTCTATCAATAGCACCGAGTCCATATCCAGTCGGGTCACTTCCAGGTTGTTTTTAACCGAGACCCTTGGATACGGTATACACTAAAATCGTACCCTGATGGTTGCCTTCCCCCCTGACGTCGCCCACCTTGTGCCCGCATTCTTTGAACCCATCGTTTGATGGTGGGTGGGTGGCTTGGATTTGTCGGGTGGGATGGATTTGGAACAAAAAGAAGGGCCGGTAATCGGTCCAATGCCTTTTGCCTTTTTGCGGTTTGTGTTTCGTGATTGCAAGACACACGACATGAAAGTCTCGGATTATCTGCATGAGCTTCTCTTTCCATCTTTAGATCAACCCTGAAGTCAGGGAATGGAAGGATCGATGGAGGAAAAGGGTTCCACCGGGGGAAGGTGCAGTGACACACGCTACTGCGCTGTTGACCTCTGATCTCCCGTCGTGGAGATTCACAAACTGGGGAGCCACAATTGGGGATACACATGGATGCTTATTCTGACTTCGTTCTGGTGTTTCCATCCTTCATCATCTCGCCTCTTCCTTCTCTTCAGGTTCCATCCCCCTTCCCAGAATCGAGTCAGTTTTCGTCTTGTCCGTCATTGTTCTTTTCGAGATCAAAGAAACCCCATCCCCGCTATCGGCCACCACGCCGCCACCGCCTATGTACAAGTACTGCCCCTTCTCCAATTCCTTGGCACCGCTACAGCCGTCTTCAGCCTATCGACTATCATTTCTCATGACCCCATTGGCCACTTGTTGACTTTCTTATCCAATCTCATGACGGAATCAGAGCTGCTGCCAGTGGCTGATGGCGCCCTCAGGTCTGCCCCTCGGTGACCCTTGCTCCCTTGCTATCAGTGACTTGAGAGTGAGTCCCCGAGAAAATCGTCAGAATGCGGGGGTTGCAGACTGCACCTAGTGCAGAGACACGTGGAGCTCCGCCTTTGTCTTATCGTTGGATGGTGATTGGATGAACACCGGTTCGTCGTGAAAGATCGTCTGTTGCCTTTCGTCCAGCGACTGACTGGCCCGGTGATTCGGGACCCGGACAGCTTCCAACAGGAACGAATGACACTCACTCTTTCGCAGGCCGGCGCTTCTCTTGCAGACGGGCGGGAAGCTTCTCCGTTGCCTTCTGCTGCAGGATGACTGCTGAGGAGCACGCGGGGTTTCCATCAATGTTGTCTCTCCGTCCCGTGCCAGCCATTTTCAGGGGACGGATGGCGACCTGGGCTGAACTTTTAAAATGGGGGTACACACCACACCAGTACACCACAACACCCCTTATTTCACGGACGGTCCCACGGAACATCATTGTCTCACACTTTTATGGAACAAAAAAGGCCTCAGCTCATTTCGAGGCCCATCTGAGGTCGTGGGAGAATGTGCGATTTGTTCGCTCGCTTGAAACAGAGTTCTGAAAGGGGGGGGGGAACACCAACACAAAATGTTACCATCGCCACTTCTTTGCTATATACACTTGTGCAATGGAGATTGTTGCAACTGTTTTGCCAGTTTCGGTTGAGCGTGACGAGCGTCATGTTGACAAGTGCGACGCGAGGTCCCTTCACAAGGTGGATGGTAAGGCTGATTGATAATGCAGAAACGAAAATAATGATGATGGTTTTTATCTCTTATCTCGAGCTACAGCTCTCGGCTCTCGGCCCCGGGCTTGCTCTTGTGATGTCGCTGAATAAGGTACGTCGTGATCACGGCCGTAAAGGCTCATAAGGTCTATCACAAATGCCGACCCAAGCCGCGGTGAGGACCTTGATGGTAAGGCTAAGAACGACGGGAGGTGGAGTATCAGTCGAGAAGCTCTTATCGCGAAGGAAGCTCTTATCGCAAGCCATGTTCTTTCAGCTGGCAGCCTGGCCCAAAACACCAAGGCACGCCCTCATGACAATCGCAGACATCATCAGAAATCACACCGACCAGTGCAACAAATGCAGAATATCATCTTGATCCTCTATCTTTGTGGCCACGGAATGCCACTACTTCAACCACAAGCAGGCTCATCATGCCCACCCGCCATCATCGCATCCGTCTTCACGTCCTGACTCCTCCCACCACTATAAATCCCCCCATCCAAAATGACCGCCTCATTATCATCACGATCATCCTGCACCCTCCTCCACCTCGTACTCTTATCCCTCCTGCCTTCCAACTCCGCCCCTTTCTCCTTTGCCGGTTCATAAACCGGCTTAATCATGCCTCCCAACAACGGATTCTTGCTAAACGCACCACCACCACTCGTCCTCGACGTCGTTGGAGCAACATGATATTCCCCCGGCCCATTTTTGTCTTCCTCAGGCTCAGAATCAGGCGTAACAGGCCTCTCAACCTTGGTCACTTTTCTGAGAACCTTCTTGCCCACTAGGTCAATACTAACCACCTGCTGCCTCTTTTCATACTCCGGGCGCGCATTCCACTCCATCTCCCGCATCAACTTCTGCTGCTTCTTGAGGGCTAGCGCCCTCTCCTCGGGAGAAGCCCACATGCTCCCTCCCATCGCACTAACGTCAAAATCCGCCGCTTCGTCTCTCACCGTCGTTCTTTGAGCGTTTTCTGCTTGGAAATTAAGCAGCTTGTCGCGCTGCTCGATAGCTTTCTGCTTCGCTGATTGCGCTGCCTGCGCTTGTTGCTGTTTCGCCGCCGCCTCCTGCAAGGTAGGTGCATCCTCGTACTCATCACCATAACCCCTCGGTCGAGCAAACGGTTTGGGCACACCGCCCACGTCAGCCCTCTTGTTGGCTGCCCTATCGGCCGCCATCTTCTCGCGGCCGCGCTCGGCTTTGAGTTCTTTGATCATTTGCTGGACTTCGGCTTGGGATAAGAGAGGGTGGCCGCAAAGTGTGCAGGGGCCTAGACCTTCTTTGACGCAAATCACTTTGCCGCAGTTAAGACAGTTTGGAGCGGCGGCGAGTAGAGGGTGGCGTGCGGCGACGCAGTTGCACCGACGCGAGGCGATGCCGGAGGCGGAGTTGGAGGTGTGCGTTGGGTTGGTGGTTATTTCGAGTTGGCGGATCGCGTCGTCGAGGTCGGAGAGGGCGGTGGAGGCGCCGTGCATGGGGGTGCCGCCGGCGATGGAAATCTTGGTGGCATTGTTCTTGCCGTTGTTGCTCGGGCCGGGTGTCGAGGTTCGAGAGACGGGATTCGATTTGGGCTTGGGTTTGCCGAGGTCGGAGACTAATGTGCCATGGGCGGATGGCGGTGGCTTTGGTGTCGGCTGAGCGGGTTGTGTGGTAGGCTTTGACGGTGGCGGTTTGCTCGGCCCTCCGACTTGCTCGTTCGATGGTGTTGTCGGCTTGGATTTGGCCGAAATGTATTCGAGATCCGCATCCTTCTTGTTGTAAGCCTTCGTCCCTGGCGCAAGAGCAAAGTTTGTGACTTGTCGGCTAGGTTGTGCTTGCAGTGGCGCCTGCTTCTTCTTTGGTTTGCGCTGTGATTTCGGGACTCGATCGATATCTGAATTCGGAGCAGAGT
Source organism: Neurospora sp. FGSC 26628 (assembly GCA_009805345.1). Classification (NCBI taxonomy): domain Eukaryota; kingdom Fungi; phylum Ascomycota; class Sordariomycetes; order Sordariales; family Sordariaceae; genus Neurospora; species Neurospora sp. FGSC 26628. The sequence continues at coordinate 19,565 of RAOO01000131.1, forward strand.
TCTGTGCTGAGCTGGGTGCTGACGGTGTTCGGGCGGCAGGAGACGGGGCGGGCGGCGCCTTTGGATCGGCGCGACGGGCGTTAAAGGTCGAGATAAAGTCGATGACGGCAGGAGAGTCGCCGAGTAGGTTTGTAAAGTGGTCAATTGCTTCGGTCTTGGAAAGCGTCGAGGCGTAGTCTAGCACCTGCTTGAGGTCTTCGTCCGGCAGAGGGAGAAGCCGGGAAAGCTGTTGTTGCGACATCGGTTCTGGTCGGTCTGTTTGTGGTTGATAGGTCACAGAACAAAAGTATTAAGGTAGCTATGGTTGAATTCGATTGTGGAAAGTTATGAGCGCCGCCGCTTCAAAAGTTCGTCATGTCTTGTAGTTGTATGTTCAGGTTGTCCAAGGTAAACATTGAAATTGGTGAGTCTTCGCCGAGCCAAGTTGGGAAAGCGGGGATAACGTAATCGCTGGCTTGGTGGGGCTTACGGCATCTCCAACTGGAAGCGCCACAGGTACGTTTTCTGTGGCTGACAGTTGGAGAAGCTGAGGCTGGGTGAGTTCCGCTTTCAGGGCAGACACGGCCCCACCCGGCCCCGTTGCTCCCCTGCAATGATCTCCGTTCTTGGTACTCAATCCCGGAGCTTCAGTTCTTTCCCCGCATCATCAACTTTTCCCAACTTCAAAACCCACAGCTTCCAAAGGGCTACGCGCCACAATCGAAAGCCCATTCTTCCCTGCGCGCATTAGGATATCAGCATAAAGACGGCATTACTGGTTCCGGGACGGCAGCAGATATCCCGTTTGCTTTTATCCTCCGATTTACCCACCAGAGAACCAAACATGGCTGTCATCACCAAAACTCGGGGGGCGATCCTCCAGGAACCCGCGGTGCAATAACGGGAATGCGACCACGATAACCAATCTACGCCAAGAAAGGTGTCTCGAGTAGAATACAGAGCAGTAGGACACTATGGCAGCACTTCGCTACCGGCTGTCCATTGCCGATTGCCGATGTGTTCGACGGAACGATCCCGCGCGAAGGAAACACGGAGTCGTCTCGAAGGTCCATGATGGACGCGACGGTAGCATAGCCCACGGCACCAGTCTTGTGATATAAGCCGTCCTCGCCATGTGCCTCTCCAGCATTTCTCCCATCCCAGGCCAAGGCGAGCTCTATTCTGCTCAAGCTCGAACAGCATGTCGCGAAGGACTCTCTTGTTGGCCTTGCTGGCCACCGCCGTGTCCGCTCAACAACCAGGCAAACTGTCACCCGAAGTTCATCCCAAACTTCCAACATGGGTGTGTACCATCGCCGGTGGCTGTGTCCAGAAGGATACCTCCCTCGTCCTGGACTCCGACTACAGATGGGTACACACAGACGACTACACCAACTGCAAGATCAACGGTCTCAACCCAGCTGTATGTCCCGACGCCGAAACATGTGCAGCTAAATGCAACCTCGAGGGCGTCGACTACGCTGGATCCGGGATTCACACCAACGGCAGCGAACTTACTCTCAACCTCTTCGTCAACCGCACCGATGGGACTACCAGCCTCGTCTCTCCCCGCGTCTACCTCCTTGCCAATGAAACGACCTACGACATGTTCTCGCTGCTAGACAAAGAGTTTACCTTTGATGTGGACGTCAGCAAACTCCCGTGCGGCACTAACGGCGCTCTCTACTTCAGCGAGATGCTCGGCAACGGAGGCAAGAGCTCGCTGAACCCTGCCGGCGCAAGCTACGGTACGGGATATTGTGATGCTCAGTGCCCTACTCCTGCATTCATCAACGGCGAGGTATATTCCCTTTACCTTTTTGTTTCTTCCGGTGTCCTTCCGGAGGGAAAAACCCGCTCCGCTCAACTTTACATACTGACCAACTCCCAGGCCAACCTCGAATCCTACGGCGCCTGCTGCAACGAGATGGACATCTGGGAAGCCAACTCCCGCGCCACCGCCCTCACCCCTCATCCCTGCAACGTCACCGCGCTCTACAAGTGCTCCGGCGCTCTCTGCGGTCGTACCGACAAGTACCAATCCGTCTGCGACAAAGACGGCTGCGACTACAACCCCTACCGCCTCGGTGACCACCCCTACTACGGCCGCGGCGAGGGCAACAAAGTCGACACCACGCTCCCTTTCACTGTGGTTACTCAGTTCTTCAGCAACACCACGGGCACCGGGAAGAAGGAACTTTCTGCTATCAAGCGCCTCTATCTCCAGGACGGCAAGCTAATCACCACCTCCACCATCGTCGTCCCTGGTTACGATGCAACGAGCGATACCATCACCGACGAGTTTTGTGCCAAGAATAAGCAGATCTTTGGGGGCGTCAACGCCTTTGCTAACCAGGGCGGGCTGCGACAGATGGGCGAGGCGCTGGATCGGGGCATGGTCCTCGTCTTTAGCGTGTGGCATGATGCAGGGAGCGCGATGAAGTGGTTAGATGGGACGTTCCCTCCTGGTGCTGATCCGGAGACACAGCCGGGTACGGGAAGGGGGCCGTGTTTACCGGAAGAGGGTCATGCGGATGATATCCAAAAGGATGCGAGCTGGACGGAGGTCAAGTTTAGCAATGTGAAGAGTGGGGAGATTGGGTCGACTTTTAAGGCTTGAAGAGAAAGGCTGGGGCAGGCAGGCAAAGGAACATGGATGAGTGCGTGCGCTGCTCGTTTGCTGTTTTGATGTCGTTCGAGATGGCTGAAAAACTCCGCCGTAACGGGGCGTCTTGCCGCAGCCTCCATCTCCACTGACCGTGGAAACCATTAAGATATTCTGAGCAACAACAAGATCATGTCCACAAAATGTTTCTTATGGCCCTGTTCAAAGTGAAGATCCGCTTGTATCATGCGAAGAGGCGTGACAGGACTGGCAAGTTGGCTCTGGGGTTCTTGCCATGTTTCGTCTTCCGACATCCAGGCTGTTCCGGTTCCGTCATCCTCCTTACGGTGGAAGTCAGGAAGGTTAAAGGGATGTTGGAGCCGATGGATTATATCAGCGCCTGCCACGGCTCGGCAGAGATCCGATGGACAGAATATTGCGTACCTTGAAGATGAGGGACGGGCGCCAGGATGGATGTCGATGACTGGGAAAACACCAAAAGATGACAAAATAGGTGCCATGAAGAGCTTCAGGGATCAACAGTTTTCCAGCTCACCAAGTCCAGTCACAGATCAGCAACATGGATCAACACTCCAACAGAAAGGAACAACCATCGCCAGACATCCAAACGCCCTGAAACAGAACCCATATTGTCCGTGGCCCTAAACCTGTTTGAGCTCTGTTTCATCGATGGGTTAGAAAAAGGGGCAAGACTTACTCGTCAGCTCTACAAAATCGACCGTGCGGGCGAGCTACTACTTGTAGTCAGGGACAGCGATTCGTACCGCGGGAGCTGGCTACCAAAAACCCCTTGGCGCCAAAGTCGCCCACGGTAAGCCAGTTAGCGGGCTTACCTGCATATGCATATGGTTTAGGTGCATTTTATCCCCCGAACTGATGCATGCACACCGTATATCGTCTCGGTACAAGAATCCGGTACAAGAATCCGGTACGAATTGATTAGTGTCGGTGCGTCCCGTGTCCGTGATATCTTTGCCACGGCGCGGGAGAACGCCCCATGTATCATCTTCATTGATGAAATCGATGCCATTGGTCGGTCCCGTTCCGACGGCGGCTTCAGGGGGTGGAGGAAACGATGAGCGCGAGGCTACCCTTAGCCAGATTCTTACGGAGATGGATACGACTGAGCAGTAAGGTCGTTGGACCCTCTCAAGATTCAACACCGCAGGATTTAAATTGCCACCTTTTCCGGCTTTCCTGTCCTAAGATGAACGATTTAAACCTCTGCTTGGATGTAAAATGGGGCGGTTATGTTGGTTCGAAACTGAGATGAGGATCAAGGAGCGCGAAGAACTGACGCCAGCGTAAGTAAGGAATCTCAGCTTCTCTGCCACCTGTAGCTCACCACGCTGACATTTTATATTTATGCAGAGGTGTACAATGCCAAAAACAACACCCACAAACTCGGTGCGGCTGCCAGGGGCTGCTTCCAGGACTCGTGCAGACAGAGGAGACTCAACAGCTGGCCTAATGACACCTACCACGGCCACTACCTTCCACCTCTTCCCCTGCCTCCCTTGGGAGATCCGATCTCGGATATGGGAGCTCACCGTCGAGCCTCGCACGGTTGAAGTCGGCATCTCCTACGTGTGGCAGAAAATTAGCGCCAAAGCGGAGGCCAAATACCGTTATGGTAGGCTCGGGATCCTTGCTTTGCGCTCATCGACCCCCGTGCCTGCACCTTTACAGACTTGTCGAGAGGCGCGGAACCACCTCACCTCGGTAACCAAGAAAGGGCACCGATACTACCAGCAGGCCTTCAGCCAGTTGCCCGCTGCGAGGTGGTTCTTTGAAGAAATAAAGTGCGAAAATCCCGAAGACCGGTTGGAGCTGGGCCTTGAGGCGGAACCGCGCTACATCTGGGTCGATTTCGACGTGGACATGATCTCTATCGGGCGAAGTCCCTTCCAGTTCTTCGAATCCTATTACTCGGACATCAAGCGGTTGAAATTTGCGCGGGACAACACTTGTCAGTACTTCAACGAGTACGAATCCCAAACCATTCGGGAATTCGTCCATGCTGAAGAGATTCACGTCGTCTGTCTGGGGCCCTACGGCACTAGGGTATGGGAAGGCGCGCATGAAGACCACTGTTTCCCCTGCGACAAAGACAAGCTCTGGCTCATGGATCCGAACGAAGACGGTAGAATGGTAAAAGCGGCCGACAATGACGTTATCTCGAGGGAAATGAGATGGGCGGGACATAGGGCCAATGGGGCCTTCATCAACCCTGATACTATGCAGCCTTTTGTGCCTTTTCTCCCGCCAGGCTGGTTTGAGGGACAGGAAGAATGGGACAATATATACCTTATATAATTGAGACGACTTTTACGGGGATGCCTACCTAGATAGACGAATTGTTACAGAGTATAACAGGGTTCTTAACGAGGAGAGGGAGTTGCTGGTSACCAGCAAACCAAGTTCTGCAAGATACCTCCAAGCCAATGACGATGATGTGCTTGAGGAAGGTGTTTTATCGGTATACCTACGTACATCATGCTTGGATTGGCGACGCGCCTCATGCATACCTACGGTACATAGAGGTCCTAGAGGTACACATGGCCGATCGCATTTCCAAAAATTAAGGTGGATACCTTCTCAAGTCAGCACATCTCTTCCGCCTACATCAATCCCCATGTCGTGTTTAACTTTGAGCACCAACCAGTTGAAGCTCATGGGGACGGTACATGTAAGTTAGGTTAGTCGCATGTCATTGTCATTTTTCGATAAGGTAGGTAACATGATGCAATCCGCCATTCTGGACACTTGTGACCAGCCATTGCTGACTTCATGATTCTTAGAGGTACCAGATGATCATCCCATCATCACTCCGTATCCCACATGCGAGTAGGTTGCTATGCTGACCGCAGTACCCGCCCGTCCTTGTCTTTAACGGGCAACCTTCTCCTTGTCCTCTTTTAGCTCTTCCGATCCACAACCATGCTCCCGTCCTCCATAGAGCTATCATGGCCATCCCAGTCGCATGACTGCTGCACCCCGCCATTTATTAATATCCTTTTACCCCAAAGTACCTAACCTCCTCCCCA
>RAOO01000131.1:25238-112050 GCA_009805345.1 Neurospora sp. FGSC 26628
CCCCCCCCCCCCCCCCCCCCCCCCCCCCCCCCCCCCCCCCCCCCGACGTAAAAGTAGGCATAGCAGGCGGCTCTCCCCCTTCCCCTCCTCCCCCCACCGGGCCCACCGGCCGGCGGTCTACAGATAAGTCACGACAAGCCCAGCTCCAGCTCCAGACCCTTCAGACCCCGACCCCGCCGCCGTCGTTGGAAGAGAAACCCCCTCGCACACCTCAATCCAAGTCGTGCTCGGCGTCGCCACAAGCACAGTGGCACTAACATGCTGATTCGGACATCCCACCGCCCAGTCCTTGGTCACACTCACATACATACACCCGTTGCAGTTGATGGGCTTGAACAGGGTGGTGGTGGACGGCCAGGAAGTGAAGGTGCCGTCCCATTCGGGTGGGGGGCAGGGACGGTTGTTGTTGTTGTTGTTGGTCAAGGTGGTTGTGCAGGGGCGAAGGCTGATGATGGGGAACATCATGTTGCCCGGGAGGGGGGTTCCGCTGGGTTCGAAGCTGGAGGTGGAGGTGGAGGTTTCGCCGCCGAGGTCGGTGGATTCGTATTCTTCGGTTATTTGTGGACTCCATTCGGGGATGTCGGGTGGGGTCAGGACGATGTCATTGCTGGGTGGTCCTCCTCCAGTAGGAGCGGCGGTGGAGGTGGTTGTTGTCTCATTGGAGACGGCTTGGCGAGGGAGAGGGACGTTGATGGCTGAAGAGAGGGCGGGGGAGAAAATGGTTGAGAGGAGGAGGAGGAGGAGGAGGCGGAGGGTCGACATGGTGTTGAGTTTGGGTAGGGTGCTTAACATCGTGTGTGTGAGAGTGCTGTGGTGATTTTGTTTGTCTTCAGGTTCTTTGTGTTCTTGACTGGATCGTGGACTGTCGGAAGGTGTACAGGATCGAATCGTTTGAAGGGGAGCCGGATCGTTCAAGTACTCTCCCAACCACCAACGTCTAATCCCAACCTAACTCAGCGGGACCTGCAGTTTTGCATCCAACACAGTGACAAAAGGCGTCACCGGCACGAACCTCAACGTCGCTCTAGTGTTGATAGTGCTGTGATGGCAGTCCCGGGACTTGCGCAAGTTTTGGGAGAGAAAGCTCCAATTGAAGCGTCGCATTCGTTTATGCGGTGCTTCTCGATGGCGGTGAGTTAGTTCCAGTTTCCAAGTCTTCTCTCACATCTTTTGGTATGTCTGTCTGTTCCCCTCGCTCAATAGTACGGTATCTACGTTGATGATATATGGGTAGGAAATGGGTGGGATGCCCGAAAATGTGCAAGAAGGACAGTCCGTCCTCGTCCAGGTCTATTGGTTGGTCAATGGTCCGTCCCATGGAAACATGGCGACTGGGATTGTCTGGGGAGGGGGACACTGCATAAAGAGCCCCAGAGCTGAAGTTTGCTGAACCGAACCTTTACCGTCTGGTACCGGCACGTTCGGCGGTCGGTGATCCGGGTTTCTCGACAAGTCAAGCTTTCTGGCTTCTCTCGAAATCTCGGGTGACACGTCTTGGTTCCTCTTGGGAAACAAGGTCAGCCGAGGCTAACCAGGCTTTTTGTGGTCATCAGAGTGCAACGTGAATGGCAATTTTTGGAAACATTTCAGTGTGTGAAAGGCGGGTTGACAAGGTGATATAGTCTCGTTACGTTCCGCGGTCAACTTGAACGGATCTGGATCGAAAGCTGGTGATACAGGCACCAAATGGTGTATACCTCCAAAATCAATGATATATGGGGCACATTAACAATATTAAAGGGCGGAATGATGGAACATGGAACAAGGAAAGGTATGTGATGATGGTGTTCCAGGGTACCACAGGCCGGGTAAATGGGGCGGGCTACGGCGTTCGTGATTGGGTGAGCAATGAAAAGTCTCACACACGGAGACAAGTTTGTATGGCCAACGAGGGTTACCCCATGAGCCAGGGGAGGGTTTGCTTATAGGTGGCTGGCCGCTATCCGTAAACGTGGTCGTCGGTTTTTGCGTGCGTCTCGTTCAGCCGCTCTTGTGGCTTCGGGTTTGCCGTTTTGGTTTTTCCACGCTTTTACGGAGTTATGAGTCTGCTGTCCCAGGGGAAGTGCAAAATCTCGATCGATGACCCTTGGAAACTTGCGTGACGAAGGTGCAACACAACACCTTGAGGAAGCGAGTGACGGACGGATCTGTTGCAATCCCCAAGTCAAAACAGAGGTCAAGCCTTCTTCCCCCGTCCTTATTCATCACTGAAAATTTCTATTCAAGATAGGTCACAAACTCCCCTTTTAGCTCAACATTAATATCCAGGAGGCTCTCCGCCAGTTCGGCCCCCAACGGACCCAACCACACTCGGCCAAGTCTGGGGATTGGGGATCTCGAAAAGTTCGGAACCACGAATGCGGGTGGGTGTAACGCCAGGCCACCTAAAAATAGACCCCATGTTCAACTGAACTACATTGCATATGTAACTGCGTAGACTAGCTCCAGGTCAGTCAGGAACACGGCAACTCTCTGGGATTCCCAGCTTCAGGCGTCCAGGGGTTGTACAAAGTTGGAAGTGAGCACGAATGAGAGCAATGGGGGACAGATGGATCATGTTACCCTTTGTTCGGAGTCCGGTCCGAGTCACTTCAGTAGAGGCACTCTTCCAAGCCGGTGAGATTTCTGCTAAGGACTTGGGCTTGGATATTTTCCAAGGCTGGAGGTGGTGATATCCTTTGTTCGGTTCTGTTTATGTTAAGGGACACGGTGTACTAACAGAGGGAACCTTGACGCCTGCATATTCCATCGCATTTCCACACCTTGCTCCTGGTTATCAACATCTCTAAACAAGGTGGAAGATCTTCAAGAAGCCAAACATACTGATTAGTATCAACGTGTACTCTCGATCCCATTATTCGTTACTAAAAACCTAAAGTGTCTTTCATCAAACAAAGTAGACCTGTTGCAACAATGGAGGGCCAAACATCGCACTAACAATTATACCTAGCACATCTCAGCAGCGTCAGGCAACAGCACTTCTTACAACATCGCATCACCGGCATCAAAGGCCAATTGAGGGACATCCTGAAACTCCCATGTACCCGTTTTATATTCAGTAAGACTTTATGTTAGTACCAAGCTGTTTACGTTGCCCAAAGTGTGGAGGTCGTTTCGTATCTCGAAGTAGGAGGTAGACCTCTAGCGCTAGCTGATTGTTAGTGTATCGCTAAAGATGGGAACGAGGGCGTCGGTCAATGTCGACGGGAGGTCGGGAGGTGACACGGGACACCGGAGCGGGGTCAGCGTTCAACATCAACATCCGACTTCTGGCCCCGACGACCAAGAGATTTACTTGGACAAACCATCGCCGCTCTACGGATCTACTTACTCTTTTTTTCCGAAGCACATCGTGAAAAATGCCATTCGCGCGCGTTTCATGCCAGCAGTCTCTGCCTGTCTCTGTCCTCGCCATGTTCAAGTTGCGACTGCGCGCTAGGTAGTTGCCAGATAAGGTACTCGATGTCCCCGACCACAACCACGACCACAACCACATGAAAGTTGGGAGCATCCTGCAACCTTAATGTTGGTCCCTGTTTCTTCGACATCTATAAAAACCTGGAACATATCACATACAAGTACTTCCAATCATCGTGACCAGAGGCGCAAAAAGGTAGACAGGAGGATTTACATTTCTCTATCTCAAGAGGTACTCTACCACCAGCACCGAACTGATTTGGCAGTAGACCGAGCTCCCCGTCTAGTAACGGATCGTGCAAAAACCCCCGTCCCTTTTTTTCTCCTGATTTTCTGGCGTTTCTCTTGTGTCCCTTCCTCCTCCTCTTGCGCAACGTGTCCCTCTTTGTTCCCTTTACCTTTTTTTTTTCTTTTCATTTTCCTCAACTCCATGAAAAGAGAAGAGAAACCCGTAGCAAAATCCTGCAAAAACCCTGCTTGTAAGTTTGCTGGCGTTTCTCTCCGTTAACTTCCTCATCTTCTTTCGGCATTGTATTCCTTCTTCCTCCCCATACATTTTTCCGACACAATTTCCTCCAGCCCTCGAAAAGTGACCTACTCGGCGGGCAGTGTCACTGCCCGTATAGCCAACCTGCAAATCGCTAAGCTAAACGGATCAAATTTGGATCTATCAGGAATCACGGGTTACTATAACACTGCCCGCGTACCTAGAAAAGCGACACTACCCACCGAGTACGTCTCCTCGAAAATACCAAACCAAAGAACCACCAGAACATAGGTAACTACCCCGTATATATCCAATGCCTACGGCCCTATCCACCATCTCCTTCCCCCCCTCCCCCTCTTATAGAATCTCATTTTAACCCCCTTTCATCAGGATACTCTCCGACGTCTCCGTAGCCTCCCAAATGTTCCTCCTGCTCCATCCTTTTGCGTTCGGCCTCCTCGGCCTCGTGATTCCTCTTCTCCCTGGCTCCCGCATACAGGTTGGAGGGCGAATCCTGGTCCAAGACCACATAGAGGTCGGGTGGAGCCTTGAACTCCCAGTAGTCGTACTTGGCATCCATCAGCTCCGGCTTGGCTTCCTCGGGCGTGAGGTGGATTTCCAAGATGCCGGGGGGAACCGTTGGTGCGCGATGGGGGTCGTCGTTGTAAGCGTTGTTGGCGACGGCGCGCCTTCCCTTTTCATTCTTGTTATGGGAGGGTCCATTAGACTCGGAGCAGGAGGTGGTGGTGGTAATGGGCTTGCTGGTGGCAGCAGTGGGAGTGGGAGTGGGGGTGGCAGAGCTGGAAGATCTGGAAATGTCGGTCTTCAAATGGGGATGAGCAGTCCACCACTTGGGCGAGCCTTTGAGTGTGAATGAAGCCGTGGCTGTCAGCGAGGTGCCGCTCGCAGACGCCTTTGAAACGATAATCTCAATGCCACACTTCAGCGCCTTCACTACCACCTTCTTCTGGCTCCCCTTAACCGTCTCGTTCTCCTTCTCCTTCACATTCCTACTACTATGATCAACACCACCACCCCCAGCCCGTCCGCGAAACCAATTCCACCCTTTACCCTTCGGATTCGGATGCAAATGAGTAGCCTGGTCATGACCGCCACCGCTTTTCGGCAGCTCCGGCTCCAAGCGACCGAAATGACCGGACCCCGAAGACCCGTCGGTGGCGTTGTTGGAGCAATCGGTGGTCGCGGTGATCTGGGAGTGGAAGCTCCCCTCGCTTGCCTTACCCTTACCCTTACCGTTGTTCTCCCTCCCCTTGCCCTCGTCCTTTTTATGGCGCTTGCCGTCGTCGTGAGTTGGGACATCAGGCCTGCCGTGAGTAGGATTAGGAACATCAGGCTTCCCATCAGGTCTCTCGTAGGGAGAATACCAGTTGTACTGGTGGGGAGCAGGGTGGCTTGCGGCAGGGTGGTTTGCGGCAGGAGAAAGAGCACCGGCTTGCTTGAGGCTCTCACCATCGTAGTTCTCAGGGTGGCTCCTCTCATCATGACGCGAAACCGCAGTAGAAGTGGCATAGGCAGAAGCAGAGGCACTGGAAGCGCGGGTGTCCTTCGCAGGGGCATACCCTTGGGTCATGGGACGACTCGTGGAAGCAAGAGCAGCATGAGCAGAGTAAGACACAGGGGCAGCACCAGCGCCATAATACTGGTGGCCAGCAGGAGCAGTAGGCGCCGCGCCGCTCGCGTGACGGGCAACCCGAAAACGGTCTCCTTCGTCGGGGTAGATGGTTCCCCATGCGCGGCTCTGGTGACCTGTAGGATGACCGTACGCAGAGCGGCGAGGCTTGTAATGGTCGCCGTAGGGGTAGTAGGTCTGTTTTTTTTTTTTTTGGTTATGTTTGTTAGCACACTCTCTTTCCTTTCCTCATGACACCTCTCTCTCCGTCCCCTCCCTCCCCAAAGGACTTCAAAGAGGAAAAGGCAAAAAGAAAAAGAGAGAAAAAACCCACCCTCCCATCAGGAAGATGCACAGTCCCCTGCACCTTATGCGACCCCTCCGTCCCATAATCCTCTCCCAAGTTAACCGTCTGCGGCTCCCTAGGAGTGGGATCTGCCCCGACTTTGGGCTTCGGGTTTTGCGGAGAGTTGAGCCAGTCACGCTTATCCTCGTGCTTCTTGTCGTCCGGCTGCTTCTTAAAGTTCTCATCCTTCTGCCCGAAGCGGTCCACCCCATCCTCCACGGCTTGGACGCGTGATGACTTCTCCTTCTTTTTGACCTCCAAGTCACGGCGGTGGTAGTGCTTTTCGGGCTCCTCGGTATCCTTCTTCTTCTGCTCCGGCTTGGACTTGGTTGCAGGGACGGGATCATGCGCCAGCTGATCTCTCTTGACTTTGTCATCTTCCACACCACCAGACGACAGCAGAACGAGCGGTAACCCCGTGTGGGTCTTCTCCTCGGTGATCGCCTTTGTCGCCTCGACCACGTCATGCGTGGCCGCTTCCTTGATTTTATTGTGGAAGTCATGACCCCAGCCGTTTGTATCGTGGGGCTTAAGTTCGTGGTCTTGATCGTGGGCGGGCTCGGGCTTGGGGTTCGATGACTCGGACGGAGCGTCAGGGAAGATGTATATGGAGGCACGACGAGCACCCCGCCTTCTCCGGGCTCTGTCGTTTTTGAGGTCCCTTTTGTTGACCTTGTCGCCGGCATCGTCAGAGGCAGTAGTTGTATCCTTGGAAGTGTACTCCTCCTCAACCACAAACCTACTAGCAGCCTCCATCCCCTCCACCGGCTCAACAAACCTGACCCGCCTTCTCAGGATTCTGTCGTTTTTGAGGTCTCTTTTGTTGACCTTGTCGCCGGAATCGTCAGAGGCAGTAGTTGTATCCTTGAAAGTATCCTCCTCCCCAGCCACAAACCCACTAGCAGCCTTCATCCCCTTCACCGGCTCAACAATCCTGAACTGCCTTCTCAGGACTATGTCTTTTTGGAGGTCCCTTTTGTTGAACTTGTCGCCGGCATCATCAGAGGCAGTAGTTGTATCCTTGGAAGTGTCCTCCTCCCCAACCACAAACCCACTAGCAGCCTTCATCCCCTCCACCGGCTCAAACTTGACCAAATCATCGGCATCAATCCCTGTAGGCACCGCCGTCCCCGTAAACTGCGGCACAACAATTTTGTCGGTAACATGGTAGACTTCAGCCGGCTCAGTCGGTGACATATCCACAGCGCTGCGTTCATCGAGACGAATAAGACTCATCGGGACTTGTACAAGGCATTGGTCGAATTGTGCCTGCTTGGTGGTTTCATGTCAGTATTCTTCCGTCTTTCCCTCTTCTCCTCCTCTCGTTTCACCGGGTAGGATGTACTCACCTCACTCGTAGTACCCCTCATCTTAGCCTCAATCTTCTCAGCCTCCTTTACCACCTCCTTCCACCCCGGAATCACGACATAGGATATGAAGAGATATCCAAAGACCATGGCCAGAAAAAGACTGATCAAGGTGATGGAGAAGAGGGGGCGGGAGGGACGATCGGGCGCGAGGTGAGCTGGGGGAGGGTTGACAGGGGGGGAAGTCGGGGGGGTTGGGGGGGGATACGGGTCGTAGCCGAGCGGTTTGCCATGGCTGTGGCTGGTGTCAGGAGGGCTGTAGCCTGATTCTATTTTCTCCATCTCGATGGATTGGGGTTCATCCATCACGAGATGGCGATGGATGGAAAGCCCTATCGATGGATGGATGGATGGATGATATATAGATGGAAGATGGTCGTTTCAATACACTCGAGAGTTAGTCGAAAGACGGGGTCGGGGAATAGGTTTGCACTTGCAAAAGATCAAGAGGAGGAGAAATCCAAAGGACTCGAGAAGAGGGGGACAGGCGGGCTTTTCTATTGCTTTCTCTGCTACTACCAACTTGGTCATGCAACGGCTTTTCTTGTATCTGGACAGACTTCCGGGAACTTGGTTATGCAACGGCTTTTCTTGTATCTGGACAGACTTCCGGGAACTTGGTCATGCAACGGCTTTTCTTGGATGGACTTCCGTGTGGAAGACGTGATTGATGTGAGGCATACCATGGCGATGTACGTGGTGTTCGCACGCCATGGCCCTGGAAATGAATACCCGGACCTTGTTTAACTGCAGCTGCGTCCATGCCTGTGGCTCTCTGTGCCCGGCTTGCCCGCAGCCAACTTGCCCGCGTATGCTAGACAGGCAGGATCCCAGGCTTGTGCGGCGGCAATGGGCAATGGGCAGATAACACGAACCTAGACATTCTTGCATAGGACAAGGAGATGACTTTCCAAGGTTTAGAGTGGTATAAGAATAAACCATGAATCTTTCCAATTCTCTTTCTTATTTTCAACTTTGAAATATCACTTGTACTCGAGACTTACCTATGTTTCTAGTACAACGGAACGTTTTGCAAACCTTATCGTCGACTAAGATGCAAAGCATCTGCAAACCTTACTGGCACATTCCTGAAATCTTATACGCGCATGAAAATGGTATTTAGACCTGGGGAAAGAACGGAAAATGACGTCTTTAACTTGGTGGCTTGCCTTTTGGTGCTTGAAGAGAGAAACTTAAACCGAGTTCTCTTCGGAAGGCGGTGGCGGTGCATGGAGTCAAATCCGGATGCGCGAAGGCAAATGGGGGGTGCGAGGAGTGAGTGCTGCCCTAATTTATTTCTTGTTCTGGCGTATATCTCATACTGGCGGCGGCCACTTCCATGGCATCTGCAACCACTGAGGTCCTGCTATGGTTCGTCATGGATCATGGTTGATCGATCCACTTCACCAGAACTGGTCATGACATGGTCAAGATATCAAGCATGCTCTTCGAGAGTCAGGCTCATGTCATGCCGGTATAAAAGAGGTTCTATCTTGCTGTCGCCTTTGGCGTCAGTCCTAGCTATCAATCAATCATTTACCTACCATATCTTGCACAGTCACTTGTAATCGTTGTGTGAGCTTCCAGGTAGAGGCTCCCAGCAGTACTGACATCCATTGTCAATCCCGCTGTCATCACGGTTACGCATCACTTCTCCGCGTAACAAGTCCCAAGTATCCTAAGAATATCCTAAACGCTGTATGCTGATGCATGTTCGATACAATGAGGTTGATAACTGTCCGCTGAGCAAACATAACCAAGTAACCATCTGAGGGCAATCAATGTAAGCCAGATAAGCCCGATAAGTAACAACTCACAGAGGCCCCATTTCTCCTTTGCCTACGATGTCCACACACTCGCCTGACCATGTATTGCCTTGTCTTGGACTCTAAATTGGAATCCCACGATAGTATAACAACTTTGCGGGGGGTCCCCGCTGCCTTTTCTTCCACGGTTGTCTCTCGAGCACATTTTCCCCTATGCTCTTTAACCCCATCCTCTTACCCCAAAGCCCCTATGATCCGATGCTCCTGTACCTTCAGCCAAATCAAACTCCTAACCGTCTTCCGTTGTCTCTCCTTTACCCCGCGTCACATCAGTGGGATCCGGGGGTATGGCCAAGAACTTTGTCTTGGTGCATGTTTCCTCACGAAAGGCCGTATTCTGCGTCTTCTCCAGCGGCGCCGATGATTGTGAGGATTGACAGGGAGTAGATGCCGCCCATGTTTTGGATCTGGATGTTCTTTGCGTATGGGTCGTCCTGAGGGAAGATTCTGCACGGCAAGGCGGTCCAGCAATTCCGCAAAATCCCTGAGCGCCTCCCGTGTCAACATGACCTTGCTGAAACAGATTTTCGAGGTATGAGGAGAGGAGGGGAATGGGGTTTGGACTTGGGGTGCTCCGGGTGGTGAATCCAAACCCAGCCCGGTATGTGCCCCACATTTCCCGACCGCTGCCGACACTCTACCGCCTCCGATTACTCCGATCGACCACCCATGCAGGCGCATTCGCCTAGGCCATGACGTCCCTCAACTCTTGCATGAAAAGAGATTCGTGGTTTCTCAGATCGAAGACGGATTTGAAGCGGATGGCCTGAAAATAAGCGATAAAGTTAGTCAGGGAAATGGACCACAACGCGGCCAGGGAGCTGAATCGCCGGCGACCTAGATAAAGCAGCACCAGAACCAAGAATGGCACCAAGAATGACCAAGTACTTAAAGCACTTCCGCCATCGCTGCCTGGCTCAAGCCTGGCAACCAGCAGTCGACAGTGGGACCTAGCGCACAGCGAATAGGGCAAACAGGGCGGACGGGGCGGACGGGGGCAATGAACACTGGGGCAACAAAAAGAACTTACCTGACGCTTTCCCGTCTCTGCTAACCTCCTCTCCCACTCTTCATCAGCGGCCCTTCTCGCCAACGCATCAGAATCGCCATCTTTCTGCCGCTCCATCATCTCAGAGTCTCTTTCACTTCCACTTTCACTGCCAGTGCCAGTGCCAGTGCCAGTACCAGTGCCATTCCCATGGTTGGTGTTCCTAGCCACGAATTGCGCATCTTCCTCTATATCTCGACGAATTTCATCATCTTGATGTATGGAGTCCTCGAGAGCCGCCGTCAAAAATCTGGCAACCCTGTTCAAATCACTCACAATTCGGTTTTCCACAAGTTCTTCTAGTTGTTTTGTTCTTTGTCTTTCGTAGTTTGTCTCTGCCTGAGGAGTCGAATGCTGCGATCGCGTCTCCCACCTCTTCTGCAAAGTCATCACCTCTGTCACAGCCGCCGAGCAAAGCAAGTACATCCAAACATACGCCGCCGTATCCACGTTCACCATTTGAATTTTGCCAAAAGTCCAGGCGACAGCAGATCTAACCAAGTCTACCAATTCTTGTCTTGTTGATTCTGCTGATGTGTCTGAAGTAGTTGTTGTTGAGTTTGCCTCCGAAGATGCCCCATGTTGGTGATCGCGTCCAAGTCGTCGTTGTTGCCACTCCTCCTCCATCTGCCGCCTTAATTCCACCAGCAGAGTCAAAACAGCCACCGTGGCCGTTGCGTGGTAGGAGGTTCCGCTTCCGCGGCTTACCAGGGTGGTGAAGTCGTCCATTTGTTGATGTTGCGCCGCCCCTCTCCCAGAGCTTCCTCCCGTTCCTCTTTTGTTGCCCAGACCCGAAACAACACTCCTCCAGATTGTGCCGGCTGCTACGCCACAAGATGTCCTCACTTCTGGCATTTCCATCTCCAAGGGTTTATAGACTGTCTCCGCACTCACGGCCAAAACCAAGTTCAATCCCAGAAAGAACCGATTCACTAACATCTCCGCCATCTTTAGCTGGAAAACCGAGATCCGGTTCGGCAGGATGCCGGCGGGGTCATAGCCGGGTTGGAGCGTGCCCGTTAGTGCACGCGATGCACGTGTCAGTTCGGCGTTGAGGGATTCCGTCGTCGATCCGGATTCGACTGCCGGGGCCTTCGTGTTGGGGGGGTTGAAAAGCGTGGCGAGGTGTTGAGCAATAGCTAACCGCACAGGAAACGAGCGATGCAATTCGAGGAGGACGGTCGTTTGCGTGAATGTCCCTGAGGGACGGGGAACCGGGTTCCCAAAGGGAAGTTGCTCGTCGTCGTAATTCGCCGGCGGACTAGTACCGAGTTCGGTGAGAGAAATACCCGGTGGGAGGCCGGTATCCAAGCTTGATTGGACAACCATTTCCAAAATGGTGGCCCATAATCGTCGACGCAGTTCGGCTTGGTAGATGGGCATTGACACGAGGGAACTTTTATTTAGGCCTAGACACATGGCTTCTCGCAGGAGAGAACCAGCCGACTTGTAGGTTAGTTCACCCCCACCTCCACCAAATCCGCAGACCTCTTTGGCGAGGTGCAAAAGACACATGGTCTGCAAACCGGTGAGGTTCGTCGGCGGAAAAACGAGAAGCCACGACTGGCCTTCCTGGATCCATCTCTCCTGATAGTTCCGTAATGAACCGCTAGCATCCTCAAACACCGACCCGATAGCCATGCAAAGCTGGAGCTGGATAATGAAGGCTTCTTTGTCGGGCTGGTCGTCAAACTGGCCATCAAAATACTTTTCAAACCGCGTCCGAAAGGCAGGCACGTGCAGAATGCGGTAGACGCTCTCGAAAGTGCGGAAGTAGGCTTGGGCTAGGCGTCGGGCCTCTTGGCGGTAGGGCATGGGGAGGAAGCGGCCGACGTGGCTGAAGGCGCGGAAAGTGATGCTTCCGGATTGTGATTCCTTGATTTTTCGGGAGAGCTCGGCGCATGTTCTGAGGTTGGACCGGGCCTTGTTGTGGTCGTCAGATTGGATGCTGGATTGGATGACGTTGGAGAAGGCCCTGGTGACTCGTGGGAACTAGAGTATCAAGCGATATATCAGTCTGGAGAGTCGTTGTGGTAAAGCAGACGCAAAATGCTGGAGGAGGGCTGGAGAGGTACTTACGAGTTGGTCGGCGTGCCAGCGGTTATCGCCAGTCTTGGACGCGCCATTCTGAGAGTAAGGTCTAGATTCTCGCAACGGTCTTTGTCCTGGTTGTAGTTGCTCCTGGTGCTGCTGTTGATGTCTCAACTCGTCGACCTGCTGTCGCAACCTCCACACCTCCCTCCTCAATGCCTCGGTTCCCTCCGCATCAGACAGCGGAAGAGGACCACCCGAGTGTTGGGTATGACGAGGAATCGGACTGAAAGCCGATGACGCTCCAGGATCGTTCCTGATGGGCGGCAGCAGGGGACTAGCTGATCCGCCGCCATAGGCACCCGAAGAAATAGACTGGGAGTCGCGATACGGTGCTTCGAAGAACATGGGCAGGGAAGTCCCCTCTTCCGCGTTCACGATGGCATCTGGCGTACCACTCTGAAGAGGCGGCTGTGGTTGCGGTTCTGGCGAAGGCGGCCCCGAATCTATCTGCGTCGCTTTGTGTGGCCAAGTCTTTTCCTTTGGCAGCCTCGACTTATCGTAGGCGCAAGGACCCTTATGGTACTTGGACTTGACGCAGCTTTCGCACGGTCTCTTTTGGTCGCATTTGATCTTGCGGGCACGGCATGGTATGCATGAGACAGCGGGGCGATTACGTCGTTTTGGTTGGCCCATTCGGTGGTTTGGTTCTGTCCGTTCTTGACGGGAAGAGTGGGATGGAATAGTGGTGATCGCGATGCTGGGCGGCGGGTTGCTGTTCAATAATGACGCTGGACCGGGGAGGGTGACTTGTTGTGGGCCAGAAGTGGGATTGACAGCAGGGAGAACTGGCGCAGTGGGCGACGGCGTGAGTGCGAATGACGACGACGGCTGACGGGTCGGTGTTAGTCCGGATATGGAGAGCGGTTGCCATGGTGTTGGTTGTCGATGTGGTGATTGTTGATATTGAAAAGCCGTAATAGGCGGGAGTTGTGGCGAGGGAGTTGGTGCTGACGAGACCTGGAGTGCAGGCGGCGTTAACGGACAGTTGAAGTCGGAGGTGTTGGTTACCGGAGCCGGCAGCGGCGCTGACACGGCGGGCACTGGCGGCATTGGCAAGGTGTGGATTGGCGGCAATGGACCACCCCCCGAGGGGCCCGACTGCTGTGCCGCCGCTGGTGTCGGTGCTGGTGCCGGTGCTGGTGGTGTGGGTTCGATACCATCCATCGGGTCGGCCATTCTCAGTTGTTGAACTTGGTCATATCCAAAAGAATTGCCTCGATTTCCTTCCCAGTTGCTGCCTCTCGCTAACAATTTCCCGGCCAGTTTCTGATCTGGCCAGTCCCAGAGCAATGCCCGGATGCCTCTCAATATGTTGGCGGGATCTTGAATGATCAGCAGCTTCCCCGGTGGAGACTTGCAGTGACCGTCTGCCAAGGACAGACGCACTACCCGAGATTGGCGACGACTGGGCACTGGATGGACTGGGTACGGGACTGGCGAGATGGACTGGGTATGTAATGACCGAGGCTGGACTGGACACGTCGGATGTCGGATCCCGGAGGAAGAAAGGAGAGCGATTTGCAGAGATGGTTCGGATGATGGCGGGATCAATGGAAATATTGTCTCTTGTCTCAGTACCAGGCCACACGGGGCAGCCGGGGGCATCCGAGTTAGAGACTCAACAAGGCTTCAAGACATGCCTTTCGATTCTCAGCCCTGCAAAAGATACCAAAGCTGTAACAAGTTGGGTCGTATGGAATGAGAGTGGGATCATGGGAAATCCAAAAGTGGGAAAAGAAGGGACGAAAATGGCTCTCATAGACGGGAGGTACTAAATACTTGGCCCCGAAGGGGGCGGATAAATTCACTATGATTTTCAATTAAATCCACGGTTTCCACACCGAAACGGCAGGAAAACACCATGACGCACGGGCCATAATCCTGCCCACGCCGGCCAGATACTTCCCCCAACATCGGACATGAATTGTGTTGAAGTTGAAGGTATGGTCCGAACGAAGACGAAGATGGGCGGAAGGCTTGGTTGATTATATACACCTCATGACCCATGTGGGGATAGATCCACCGTGTTCTTCCAAGACAAGTTGAAGTTGCAAGCAGGATTTCCATCCCACGTCTCGTATCAAACGCATAGGTTCCTCTGTTGCTAAAGCCCTTAGTTTACTAAACTCCTGATGCCTCTGCTTTCTATTTATTGCAGAGGAAAGCAATTGCCCCCCCCTTTTTTTTTCTATACTCTTTGTTCTACCTTGCGACGTGAGGACTGGAAGCTTGCACGGCTTGGTGTAGGCAAGTCAGGCCTGAAGTACTCTGTGTATTTAACCAAAAATTACAGAGGATTTATCAGGCCCGACCCCAATGTACCTGCACCAACTTTCAAGCATACACTTGCACTTGCCATGTATTGTCCCAGCCAATCTCCCTTGCCCAGTTCTATGGAAATTACAAGGAAAGGACATGTTTGGTCGGCACTAGATCTGAGGCAGGAACTCTCCCGTCGTCGACACTGACAGGCCGGCTGAAAAAGAGGTCACCCAGTAGTAACTGCCCTCGGTGACTTCTCCACTCCCACTTACACTGCAGCAGAATTGGCCATGACTCCGTTCCGGATATTCATCTCTCATCCATCCCGTCAGACACACCACACTGGACAGGTCGCGGGTCGCGGGTAGGGACTGGAATGCGGGGGCTGAAAGCCGACACAGCTAATCACCGACCCTATTCCCTTTTGAGATGCCCCGAGGTACAGGAGGAAGTCAGGTGCACCTGCAGGCAATTCGGGGTCGCTACAAAACAGGGCCAAAGTGGCAGGTACCTACCTGACAGTGCGCAATCACATGGAATCTTCCGGATTGCTCGGATTGCAATTGTTGGCAACACAAGGTATTTCCGAACCGCTGCTGCACGTTGTGGTGGGTGGTTCGTTACCTCTACTTATCTCCGCCATCGCCCGCAGATATGCCCGCCGCGCCCGCCAGGAAATGGAATCCGATGCGCCCGGGAAACCCACTCAGCCCACACTCAATCAGCACCCACAACCCGACTCGCTCCCTCCTCCCTCCTCCCGACTCCCGAGAATGACAGAGGGCTGTGCCAAATACGTAATGCCGCCCGGCAGTGACCTCACCTGTTGGTTTCGAACTTTCCAAATCCAAACCTAATGTCCGACTTAAAATCCTCATCAGCAGAGCTCAGCTCAGCCTAGTCCATCAAGGTACCACTGAACGAACGAAACAAAAAGCAAGAAAATGAAAACCGCAGACAGAAACAAAAGAAAACAGGGTCCAATTTCACACCCATGTACTTCAGCGTAATCACTGCATCACTTTTCTGTATGTACACTATTCGCAGCAGGAAACATGAGATTGAATTGTTCCGTAGAAGCCGAGGAAGTGGAAATGCAGAGGAAGTGGAATGAGATCTGGACGGGAGTTTCCGAGCACCGACCACTGACACACTGACACAGCACTGACCAATAGTACTACGCTAGTCAATCAACATTCGTTCCGGCGTTATTGACATCGCGTTGTCCGCATCCGCATCCTCAATTCGCAACCAAGCCAGTCGGTCGGTCGGTTGCCGGACCAGAGCTAACTATTTTTTGCGACTTCTGGGCGACCGCCTTGAACATTTCTAGCGTAGGGCGGAACGGCTGAAAGATTAGATTTGACGGTCAGATGACCACTGTTACATAGCACTTGTTTTGTTTGGCGCTAGGAAGATTCGACCCCGGTGAAAGAATGGAGGGTTTGAAAGAAAGAAACAAACATGTGATGTACCGGTTGAGAATTGCGACGGGTCTCAAGAAGAGGACAAGTCAACGCGCACATGCACAAAAATAGGGAAGAAGCACAGAAGAGAAGGGAGCACAGCACAGCACAATATACGATGACGGACGTGTTCAACACTTCAACACCTCAACTGCGCAACTTGTCCAATCTCACCACCACTGCCGAAGCATATATTCTAAACAACCCAAATACGACCCGACAAGTGCGATCATAACAACTGGAGACGGAATCAGTTTTCTCACCAGGGCCGGCTGGCTCACAGTCGAAAGGAAGCCAGCCATTCATCAATCTACCATATCACCAAGGTACACGAAAGACCGCCCGCCCGCCCGCCAGCTGGGTGATCTCACTTTCACTTCCACTTTTCTATCTCCGAGATCTGAACCCGCCGCCTCCCGCCGCCTCCACATCGCTTCCACAGCTTCGTTGCTTCCGATGCTCTTTCTTCCAGCCGAGTTCCCCCAAACTGCCCGCCTGCCTGCCCCTCTCACCCGACGACCTACCCCTTTCCCCAATTCCCACTGCCTGCCCACCCACTGCCCACTGCCCCTGCAAAACCCGAGCGCGCCCGTGCCACGCCGTGCCACGCCCCTCGCGTACCTCAACCACAAGTTTACAAGTGACCTGGCCCAGCCCGCCCCAGCCCGCCCAGCCCGGACCGGAGATAACAGATCAGATCTGACTTGACCCACCCACTCTCTATGTACATACTCCGTCCGATCCCCCCGTAAGTTCGTTCCGCAACAGCCGACCCGGGTACCGGGTACTTCCCCACTCTCAAGTCCGGCGCGGCGCGGCGCGGCGACCAAATTTCCACCGTGACTTCAACCTACGGTATGTAGGTACCTAGGTACCGACCGACCGACGAACCAGGCCCMGCCCCCCCCCCCCCCCAAACCGGCCGGCCGGCTTGCTTTCTATCCGAACGAGTACATACATACACTTACTGAATAAAGCTCGTCTTCTAATCCAATCCGTTTTTTCGTTCTATACCTTGTGCCTATGCTGCTTATATGCTAGGTGTAAGCACACATATATACATATATATATACGTGGCTGATTCTATACAATAATATTTTGTTCCAAGCTGGATGTACAGTGGATACTATAAATAAACGCACAACCCTGGTTTTTTGGACCTTTTTTTCCTCAACCTTGGGAATAACCACCTGGCTGTAAGGGGTGCAGCATAGTTGACACAGATGCTGGCCAAAAGAATCGATAAGGTTCTACGAAGAGAGAAGGGGAGAAAAGAGCGCCCTCTGGGCAGCCTTGCCGGCTGTCCTAAAGAAGGGCGTGCGCACGCACAGGCCAGTGTTGCCTGCCGCGAGAGTGGAGCACTCGCCTAGCAAGGGTGCCAGGCATTTCAGCCACGGGCGCCAGCCCCATGACACCGGCTTGCAAAGTCTTTAGCAATTACCTTTCTTAATAAAAATGGCCAGAATTCGTTAGGGTGATACTTTAAAGGGCAGAGAATCCGATAATCTATTCTAATATTTAGTGTACTAACCTTTAACTTCCCTGACTGCCGGACCTTTGCAGGCATGCTATTAACGAAGCGATTTATAAATTCGATTTTAAAGTCCAACTACATGTGACGAACGGCAGTCTGATCTGCCTAAGTGAGATAGCTGAAGGTAATAACTATCAGAGTCGTTCGGTGAAGCCAAAAGGTTCACAACAAGTATGCTTGCGTAATACTGGTCTCGGTGATAATGATCAATTGACTACTGTCGAACTATNTGTGACGAACGGCAGTCTGATCTGCCTAAGTGAGATAGCTGAAGGTAATAACTATCAGAGTCGTTCGGTGAAGCCAAAAGGTTCACAACAAGTATGCTTGCGTAATACTGGTCTCGGTGATAATGATCAATTGACTACTGTCGAACTATCTGACAATCTGAGTTCTCCAGTCGTCTCCTTATACTTCTGACTCCTTGCCTGTCATTTGCCTTGATGGTGTCTGCTCACGATGGTGTTGTTGGCTCATCGTGAGCCCGTGCATGACTGTGAGTTATGCCTGCACGCCCTTCTGGCTCCTGAGGGTTACACTAGCTACCTTAAGTTCGTAACACGGTGCCTCCCCTCCTTAGCCGGCGTCCTCGACGGCTTTGTTGGCTTTCCAACGTTCTTGCCCCATTCTTATCTTTGGCACTGCTCCCTCCATCATTCTAGATACAGTAAGTTCCTTTTCTTCCTCACATCCGCCACCATGTCCAACCGTGTTTCCAAGCGCTCGACTACGTCGTCTGTTCGGCGGACTGCCTTGCTGACTTATCTTGAAACCTTTGGTTCCATAGCCATGCCTTGTCAACGCTGTACCGATCGCAAACTGGTTTGCAAGAAGCTTTCCGGCCATGCGAAGTGTAGCGAGTGCGTTCGCAGCTCCCGTTCTTGCGAAGAAGTGGATTACGACTCGGAGTGTCGGTATTCCCCAAGTTCCTTCTTGGTTGCTCGCTTGGTGACCTTTTGTTAGTACTTCGGATGTCTGCGGAGAATGTGAGGTTGAAACAAGAGCAGGCAGCGCTTATGAAGACGGTGCATGACAGCGTCCTTCATTTGTCCGAAGTGCAGCGGCGGCAGGAGGAGTTGGCGGCGAAGGCTCACGACGTGTCTCGTGTCGCCATGGCCGAGTTGGAGGCCTGGGAGGAGGAGGATAGGGCGGCTGGGCGGGAGCCCGAGCCTTTGCCTGAGGCGCCCCCGGCGGAGGCGTCTACCTCCGCCGCCTCTGCGTCCGCAGATTGGGCGTCTTTGGATTTGGCTGCCTTCCCTGCTTCTTGGCTGGGCAGTCCTGCGCCCCTGGCCGATCCGGGTTCCTCCGGTGGAATTCCTCCAGCTTCTCAGGGCAACTCAAATTCTTGACGGGTTCCCATGTGTTGTCTTCGGGGCCAAATCCGTCCCATTTGATGAGGTACTCCAGTCTTCCTTCCTCGATCCTTGAATTCAAGATTTGCTCTACATCCCATTCTTCCTCTTCGTCTTCAATACTGGTTCGTGTATTGACTCGTGCGCTTTTAGGTGCTGACTCCAGTAGTGAGACGTGGAATGAGTGTGATCTTAGTTTCATAGTGTTAGGAATGTCCAACTGATATGCCACATCTGAGATCTTCTTCTTGATTTTGAAAGGTCCCACCCGTCGATCATCAAGTTTCTTGCTGGGTCTTTTCGTTCTCAGGTTCCTGGTAGACAAAAGGACTTTATCCCCCTCCTTAAAGCGAGGTCCCTCGAGCCTTTTCTGGTTGTAGTACCGGCTCATCTTTTGTCGTACGAACTCCAGTTCTGCTTTGAGCTTCTCGTGTAGCATATGCAGTTTCTGGTCCTTAACTGCAGCTCTGGGGACGTTCGAATATGGTCCTTCCAGGAGTTCTGGCTCGTACCCGCAGTTCGCGAAGAAAGGTGAAACCTTCGTGGATTCTGTAGGGGAAGTATCATGGGGCGCGAGCAAGCACCAAGCTAAGACTTTGATTGTTGTGCGAAGAACAGGAAGAGAATCCTGTGCGCGCACGAGAACTATGTAGGACATGACAGCAGTCCACAGACTGCTAAATGTACTGCAGCCAGACAGCTGCACTCAGCTGGCCGTACTACTGCAGCACATGTGCATGTGCAGCTATATACAGGAACAGGCCAGTAATGCCTGTGACAGGAAGTGTTGTATGCCAATTGTGCCGTGGGTAGTAATTCTACCCAGTCGCTTTGCTCGAAGTTGATATAGTTCCTTAGGTACTGTTCTACGATCTGGTTGATCCTTTCCGTTTGTCCGTCTGTCTGCGGGTGATGAGCTGTTGAGAGCTTGCTCTTGGTACCGAGCTTGGTCATTAATGCTTGCCAGAACTTGGATGCGAACTTGGTATCCCTATCTGTAATCCATTCCTTCGGCCAACCGTATACCGAAGTAACGTTCCGATAGATCACATCTACAAGCTGCTCTACTGACCATATTTCCTTGTAGGGTAGGAAATAGCTCCACTTGGTCAGCCTGTCCACTACTACCAGGATGCTGTCGTAAGTGACTCCTGTAGTAGTGTCTGTGGACGGTGGTAACTTGGTGATGAAATCCATAGTTACCGAACTCCACGGCCTTTCCGCGACTTCCAGGGGTTCGAGGAATCCGTATGGCTTGTGTCTTGCAACCCTGGTCCTGCTACAACGTTCACAGGCCTGCAATGTTCGAGCCACTTCGGCTTTCATTCCTGGGAAGTCGTAGTACTGCCGCATCCGTACTATGGTTTTTGCGATGCCCATGTGTCCTCCCATTTTGGACGCATGGATTCCCATGATGAGAGCTTCGCGCTGCTCCGGCCAGATATAAGCCTTATCATGGTACCACAGCTTGTCGTTCTGGAGTGTAATTCCCTCCTCTTGATTACCCTCCCATCGCTGTCTGTCCTCGGGGGTAGCGATGGTAGCCTGATGTTTCGGGGTCTGGTCTTTAACCCTATAGACGGCGCAACACTCTACCCATTCCTGTAGGGGGTGTACGAGTGATCCGTCTGATTGTTCTTGGAACAAAGGTGCAAAGGCTTCTGCTGCGTCTTTCACATGGTCTGCTCGACGGCTTAAAGCGTCGGCTCGGGCGTTCTCCGATCCCTTCTTATAGTTGATCCTGAAGTTGAATTCTGATAAGAACTCGGCCCATCGTGTCTGGCGGCCATTGAGTACCTTCGTAGTCGTGAAGTACCGGAGATTGTTGTGGTCGGTGTAGACTTGTACATCATGCGTGGTACCGCTGAGGTATGGCCTCCATTCTTGGAATGCTTCAATGATGGCTAAAAGTTCTTTGTTATGGATGGGATAGTTGCGACGGGGTCCTTCCAGCTTCTTTGAGAAGAAAGCTACAGGATGCAATTTTCCCTATCGTCGCGTTGTCCCAGTTGTCCTCCAATGGCGTAGTCTGACGCATCGGTTTCAACTTCAAAGGGTTTGCTTGGGTCAGGAAGTTTCAATACGGGGTCTGCAGTGATTGCGTCGCAGATGGCCCTGAAAGCTTCCTCTTCCTCTTTTCCCCATGTGAAAGCGGCCTCCTTCTTAGTAAGCTCGTACAGGGGCCTGGCGATCTTCCCGTAGTCGCGTATGAACATGCGATAAAAGTTTGTAAATCCCAGGAATCCGCGAACTTCTATTGCGTTCCTAGGCACAGGCCAGTTCCGTACGGCTTCCACCTTACTTGGTTCCATCCTAACCTCATTCTCTGAGATCAGATACCCAAGAAACACGGTTTCTCTCACATGGAATTCACTTTTCTCCATATTGACAGAGAGCTTGTATTCGTGTAGTGCGTCCAGCACTTCCTTCACGTGCTTCTTGTGTTCCGCAAGAGTTTTGGAATAGATGAGGATGTTATCTAGATAGCAAATGGCTGTCTTATCGAGGTAGGGTCGGATCGCGTAATCGATGACGGATTGGAATATCGCAGGTGCATTGGTCAACCCGAAAGGCATAACGAGGTGCTCGTAATGTCCGTAGGGTGCGCGAAATGCTGTCTTCCATTCGTCTCCTTCCTTGATCCGGATGTGGGCATAGGCAACGGGTAAATCAAGGCGCGTGAAGTATCGTGCTCCTCCTAGTTGACTTCGTATGCGCGAAATCAGGGGTAGGGGATAACTGTTTCTCACGGTCTCTTGATTCAGTTGCCTGTAATCAATACAAAGGCGCAGCTTTCCATCTTTCTTCGGCACGAAGAGGATGGGGTACCCTACTGGTGATGTGGATTCTCGAATGTATCCTCGTTTCAAGTTTTCGTCTAAGTACTTCCTCAACTCTGCGTTCTGCTTCTCGTTGGTGTGGTACACTTTGAAGAACTTGAGCTTGGCTCCTTCCTTGAGCTTGATCTCATAATCCCACGGTCCTCGTGGTGGTAGTCCTTCAAGGTGCTTGCTGACGAAAGCCGGGTGTCCTTGATATTCTGCTGGGATCACCGTCTTCGGCTTCTCCGTCTGTTGGTTCTGGTAATAGTCGAACTTGTATTGAGCGTTGACTGCAGATACCTCTACCAACGTCACTAACCCTTCCTCCGTAACCTTGCCGCTTTTGTCGATGGTACAAATTATAACTTCTTGTACTGCTTGCGGTGGGGCCGTAGGAACGATGCTGTCTCGGCTCGCTTCCTTCCGTACTCCGGGTTTTCCATCAGTGGTTGGGTACGTCCTAGGACGCAGGCGGCCACCTTCCTTCCAACTGATGTCTGGGTCGTATACAATGTGCCATAGGTGCCCCAGGATCATGTCCTTAGATGGCCCCATGTCGACGACGTCGAAGCTGATCTCGACCGTCTTCCCTTCTACCGTAATGGGGAGTGATAACGTTTCCCTTTTCACGATCTATGTCTGGAAGGTGTTACGATCCAATCAAAAGCCCCTTATGTAAGCTAGATAGATTGACCAATAAGGGACAACCCGTACCTAGGGTCCCGTTGTCCCGAGAATACGGGACTACGGGACCAGGTTACATTGGGTGTCCCGKAGTCCCGAGATCKCGGGACTMCGGGACGGGTTTGAAGACCAGTATATAAGAAGGCCGCTTCACGGCCTTCGTTATTCTGACTCTTCAGCAAGCAACTAGCTTTCACAATCAACCAGTACCTTTTGGCTACTACTACCGTTATTCCTATTCCCAGCGATATACTCCTGTGCTTGTAACGGTTCGTCACAGAAGGGTCCTTTTACCACAAAAGGAGCCTTCTTCTTCTTCCAGGGAATCCTTAGTTGAGTGACGAATTTGGGTGAGATGAGGTTCAACTGAGCTCCGGAATCTACCAGTGCGAGAGCTTGGAAGCCCTTCCAGTGGGCCACGACTTTGAGTCGTTGGTCCTCGTTCCCTTCTTCTGCAGCTGCGACCTCCGTATAGGCCACGGGGTCTTGGATCTTGTTCTTCCGACGGCTGCATCGCCGGATGATCCTTTTCATCCAGGAACTTAGTTTTCGTCGGGCCTCCCTGAAGGCCCTGAGCCGTTTCCCAGTTCCTGGCGATGGTCATCAAGAGCGTCCTCTTCTTCAGGCTCGGACTTGTCCAGCAAGCCGTTTTCCTGCAACCATGCCAAGTGTTCGGCTTCCTCTTCTTCCGTGCGCTTGACTGTCCTAGCTTTCCGGATGTAGTCATCGAGTTCTGCTTCGATGTCCTCGGCTTTCTGTCTTATGTGGATGGGGCAGTCGGATGTTAGGCACCATTGCCAATGGTGGTCGGCGTCTCTCCATCCCGTACAGGTGTAGATGTTGCGTGGGCGAGCCAGGAGTCTCTTGGGTGCCAGCCACTCGTCTGGTTTCACGAAGGGGTGCAGACTGAATGCGAACCATTCGTCGACGATGAGGGTGGCTTGTGAGTCACCTCGGCTGAAAGTGCGTGTGACCGGCCTGGGTTGTCCTCGCGCGTCCAGTCTTCTGGCGGGCCAGAAACGATTGTCCCGTTTCTTCCCATAGTGCTCGTGGCAGCTATCTGTGATGGATTGGAACTACGGCATCCGGTAGTGTGCGTAGTGAAGGGGGTGCATCTGGGCCGTGTCCCCTTCGACTGGTCTGTCCAGCGACCTGCAGCGAAGTTGTTGGGGGGCCCATACTGGTATGGGTTAGTGAAGTCCTGAGTGCTGTGTTCCTCGATTGCAGGTGTTGACGAGGGTGCTGGGGGAGGAGTGGTGCACATCACGTGTACCGCTGTGAGAAGACTTCGGTCCGTAACGGGGAGATTGCTAATTTCTTCCCACGTTGGAGCTCGGTACGTTTGTACCTGGGGTGATTCGACTTCTCGTAGCTCCTCCTGTCTGGGATCTTCCTCATCGGGTCCTTCTTGATTGCACTCGTCATCAGCCTCCCAGTGCGCTTCCAGATCGCAGTCCATAGCCCTGTCCATGGCGTCCTCCAGATCGTCCTGGCCGTACTCGGTGCTGGCGATCTCGACCACCCTGGCTCCCTCCACTGCGGCGGTTTCCGCCTTTTTCCACTTCAACTGCTTGGGAGCACGACAGTCCTTTTTCATATGTCCTGTCTTGCCACAGTTGAAACACTTGACCTTCGAAAGGTCGCGCTTGCCCTAATTGGCCTGGGCCGCATCGATCTCCATAGGTCCGGAATGAGTGGTTCCTGAAAGGTGAGTTCCCCAAGTCCTTTTTTTCTTGGTGTTGGTGTTGTTGGACTTGAGAGGAACGAAGGTAATTGCCCTTCCTTTCTTTTCCTGTTCCCGCTGGAATTGTCGATCGTCGATGCGGATAGCCTTGTCCATATAGGCGTCGATGGACTCCGGTCGGTCCTCCTTATAGAGCTCATCTTTGACTCTATCCTTGAAGCCGTTATAGAACAGTTGTATCAGCCCGTCGTCGTTGATGTTGCTGCGAAGAGCGTCTTACTTGAAGAGTGCAGCGTAGGCTGAGGCAGACTTGGTCTGTCGAAGGTGGGTCAGGCGTTCCTGAGCCCGGCGAGTCTCATCCTTCTCTCCAAAGACTCGGGAGAGGGCTTCGGTGAATTCGGCGTAGGAGCCCAAGACTTTCTTGGTGAAGTCCGAGGCCTGGTCTCCATGCTCGTAGAAGTCCTTGAGGATAGGCTCATACCAGGTGAGAGCTTTGTCCACGAGTCGAGTGCCTGCGAAGGCTACTGTCACACGGACATCGCCCACAGTCCAGGGTCAGGGTCGCAAGGCTCAGCAGAGCCTCAACGCCTGGCGTTAGCCTCGAGATGCCCGGTGGCCACCGGCCGCAACACTCACCTCGGCCGGACCCTCGGCCGGACCCTCGGCCGGATCCACGGCCACTGTCATCCCAGAAGCAACCACAGCCAACCAAGCAAGAAGAAGGACGCAGGACAGCGCCAAAAGGAAGATGGAGAATGGATGAAGGCATTCAGAAGATCCACATGTATGAAGACTGCTAGATAGATGCCTTGAAGCCTCAGGCGACAAGGCTTGATACGTACCTCAAGTACGTACCGACTCCCTTTGGCATAAGAAGGTCTTGAAGCCCAACCTTCTCCTGGAGGTTGAAAGGATCAACAAGGCCTTCGAGACCAAAGAAGTTTATTAGCTGAATTGAACTACTGTTCCAAGCCCTGCACACAGCCCTTGTCACAGCTACTTTCTCGAACTCGGAGGTAAACCGATCCGCGTAGAAGTGGAGGTAAGTGTGCATCTGAATCAAGAATCCCGCAAGAGCGGCCTGCTGGCCGTCGAATTCCTTGGGTGCGGCTATCTTGATCCTCTTGGGTTCTCCGGGGGAGGTTCCTTCAACCGTCTTTACCTCGGGGGTGCCGGATGCAGCCTTGAGCTGAGCTTCCAATTGATGAATGCGTTCCTGCATAGCCTGGAACTGTTGCTGCATAGTAACGAGGCTCAAAGGCTTGTCCTTGGGGTCGGTGTTGGTGGTTCCGGCGGAGATAGACATAATGAAGTGAAGATACCTTCAGTACTATCCGAGATAGGCCAAAGGGAGTAGTCAACGTGTGACGAACGGCAGTCTAATCTGCCTAAATGAGATAGCTGAAGGTCGTAAACTATCAGAGTCGTTCGGTGAAGCCAAAAGGTTTACAACAAGTATACTTGCGTAATACTGGTCTCGGTGATAATGATCAATTGACTACTGTCGAACTATCTAACAATCTGAGTTCTCCAGTCGCCCTTTTATACTCTGGCCGTCTTGCCTGTTTCCCTGCCATTGTGTACTGGCTCACTGTGAGCACTCTCCTTCAGTGAGCGCCCTTCCGGCCAATCCCCGTCTATGGTTACACTCGACCATCTTTGCGACGCTGTCGCGTCCCAATGGCTTGGTCAGCCCTTGTGTCGCTTAAGTTCGTAACATATAGTCGTTATCGACAGATTTACGAAGTTTGCCTATTTCCTACTGTTTAGAGAAGATACTAATGTGGAACAATTAGGACATATCTTTATGCGATATATTACTTCTAACTATAGATGGCCAAAGGAGCTCGTAACGGACAGAGACAAGCTCTTCTCGTTACAATATTAGCAAGCATTTATAAATAAACTTAGAGTGAAGTATAAGATGTCTACCGCGTATCACGCTAGAACGGATAGGTAAACGGAGCGTATGAACCAGGTTTTAGAAGCATACTTACGGGCATACGTGAATTATGAGCAGGACAATTGGACCGAGTTGCTCCCTACCGCTCAAATGTCCTACAATGTTACGAACTTAAGCGACACAAGGTCGCCCAAGCCATCGGGACCCGACAAGCCCCGCCTAGGGCGGACAGTGTAACCCCAGAACCAGGATTGGACCGGAGGGCGTATCAGAGTGCTCACTGCAGAGGAGGGCTCACTAGTGAGCCGGTGCGCACGATGAGCCAACAACACCATCGTGAACAGACACCACCAAGGCAAATGGAAGGCAAGCAGTCAGAAGTATAAAGGGGACGACTGGAGAACTCAGATTGTGAGATAGTTCGACAGTAGTCAATTGATCATTATCACCGAGACCAGTATTACGCAAGCATACTTGTTGTGAACCTTTTGGCTTCACCGAACGTCTTCTGATAGTGTTAACCTTCGGCTATCTTATTTAGGCAGATCAGACTGCCGTTCGTCACATACAACAACTCCAAGACCGAGACAACAAAGGTCACACCCTTCTTTGCTAACTATGGCTACGAGATGAGCTCGCGCAGGGGCTAGGACTCCGAGACAGTTGTACCCAGAGCCCACATCAGAGCAGAACGCCTTACAGAAATGCATCAGATACTGAAGGATGAATTGACCTTTGTTCGTGAAAGAATGAATAGATATTACGACCGCACGAGGTCGTCGGCGCCGACCTTCAGGAGGGGAGACAAAGTTTACCTCCTACGTCGCAATATCAAGACCAAACGTCCCAGCGACAAGCTCGACTATAAGAAGCTGGGCCCATTTAAGGTAATCGAGAAAGTCAGCACCAGCAATTACCGACTCGAGCTCCCTAAGAGCATGCGATAGTGGCCCACCTTCCACGTCTCACTGCTGGAACTAGCACCAAAGAACGCAAAAATCGACAACCGCATAGAAACATGGAACGATGGGGACGAGTTCTTAACAGAAGCAATCTTAGACTCCAAGATTAATAATAACACTAGCAATATCGAATACCTAATCAAGTGGCAAGGCTACGGCCACGAAAGCAATACATAGGAACCCCCAGAGAACCTCGTCAACCTGAAGGGCGAGATCGAGAGCTTTCACCGGCGGTTTCCTGACCGACCCCAGCTACCTCAGGCGACAAAGGATCAGGCGACAAAATCTCAGGGAGATCAAGCCCCTGCTCCTGCGCCCACTCGTCAAAACCAACCTCGGGCAAAGCAACGCCAAGCTCGGAAGTAGTCGACTCCTCGGAAACAAGCGGATCGTTGTGCCCCAGCTCCTCCGCTAAATCCGCCATCCCACGATCAAATATCTCCCTCTGCCTCTTCTGGAGATGACGCCTCTGCTTACGAACACGCAGCAGACGCGATTGGATCTCCATTAAGCTGCGTACTAGCTTATCCTCCTCTGCCTCCAGACGCTTGGACTCCTTCATAGACTTATAAACTATGACAATTAGTATAAGGGAGAACCCCAAAGGCGGCAGGGCACGCTCACGACGTCTAGTGATATCCTGACCATTATAAGCGGTTTTGCGACGAACATATTCGCTGCAGGAATTCGACTTCGATAGATTAACGATATAAGTGCGATTATATCAGAAAGAATTGCTGTACGGCATATCGAGGGTTTCACCGGAATCTTCGACTAAAACTGCAAGAGCCTTAGTAGCGGCTCCCTTCTAAGTAGAACGCTTAGGACGAGCAATGCGAGATCGGGCCATGATAAATTGATGGGTGAAGGAAAGAAAGGAAACTCATCAAGTTCTGGATCACACAGGGTTATGAAAGATGAGGAAGCAAGAGATTAGGGAGAAGGGAAACGGCAGGCATTAAGGTTACGATCAATAGGCTTGTTGGCACCCAAGCAACGCAATAAGGGACGGCGGTTATCAATCACATGCCAAGGTAGTACCGTGGCGTTTGAGGACAAAGCTATAGAGAGGGGGGCATCGTGTTACGATCCAATCAGAGATCACCTATGTAAGCTAGATCAGATAGAACCAACAGACCAATCAGGTTGGACCCGAGATGAATGTTCGGGTCTACGGGTCCAGTATATCGGGTCCATGAAGGCCGGTATATAAAGACGGCCTTCCCAGGCCTCTTTATATACTGGCTCTTCAGCAAGCAATAGCTTTCACAATCGATCAGTACCTTTTGGCTACTACTACCGTTATTCTTATTATCCCAGCGATATACTCCTGTGCTTGTAACGGTTCGTCACACTTGACTTGACTTGCCTGGATTTTCCCACATTCTACCTTGACTTAACTTGCCTTGCCAGACCCCTAACTTAATTTGCCTTTGTTAACGTGTGGCTAGTACCATGTGCCTTGTAACTGCCTTGTACTACCTTGTAGTATAGAAGGCTGGTTGAACTATTTCTTCTACGGAATCAGTTGACTCAGTCCCCAAATGTACTAGAATACAAGATCTTTTGCCACTGTATTCTAGAGTCTTGTAGCTTAGTTAGCATTTCTTCCAGACTGATTTGTCATTACAGGATTCAACAGAAGCTTCTAGATGCTTAGTGTCCATGTATATAGAGACCTCTCCTCTCCTTCAGTTAGTCACTCCTTAAGCAAGCAAGCAAGCACAAGTCAAGCAATACAATATAATATTTTCTCACAGTGCAGAGTTCACTGTAACCTTCTGTCTTGAGAGCAGAGTCCTCTCTAAGACCTCTTTTACAACATTACTCCTCTATTGTATTTGCAGCTACGCTGCTTCCTTCAGCACTGCTGTCGTACTTCCTACCGCTTCCGCTCCGCTCTGCTACAAGTGCATAGTTCACTGTAGCAACCTTGTACTGGTGCTATCATCATAGGCCAGTCAGGGCATCGNCTATTGTATTTGCAGCTACGCTGCTTCCTTCAGCACTGCTGTCGTACTTCCTACCGCTTCCGCTCCGCTCTGCTACAAGTGCATAGTTCACTGTAGCAACCTTGTACTGGTGCTATCATCATAGGCCAGTCAGGGCATCGCAGCAAACAGCCTTAAAATGGTTTGCCTTGTATACCACACTGGCTGGACGGACCTCATTGGACGAGGAGTTGTTGATGATAGATATAAAAGCTCCCCTCCTCTTCGCAAAGAAGAAAACATAACAGCATCCAGCATCCAAAGTCAATCGACCGAGTAAACTACTTCTCAGTCTACTCTCAGCCTTCTCACGATGCTTCACATGATCGCAATCCTGTTGCTCGCGGCGGCGAGGTGAGTCCACCCTTTACACCCTTTCGTCACTCTTACTAACACCAACCCAGCTCCGTCCTTGGGCATAGGGATCCCGAAAAAACCACCATCACCGTCACCCTCCCCGTCACTACAACCGTAACCAATTGTACCGAGACCATCACTTCAACCGATTGTACCGATACCACCACTACAACCGAGACCGCTACTACAGCCGATACCGAATGCACAACTACGATCACTGTCACCAAGAGAAAACCTCACCACCACCCTTTCCCCACTTGGGGACCCCATGGAGGTAACTGGGGTAACTGGAGGATGTAATACCCGACATCCATTGTGGTTTTAAGTATGCGTATACACGTCGCATCACCACGAAGACACCAGCCTACATGGTCACCTTGAAGGTGGGCCATGAGATCTTTGCTTTCATGACTTTGAAGGATAAAAGAAGCGAAAGATGGTACACTAGGTCTTCACAAAAGTATTACGACTTTTGCGGGAGGGATACATGTATTTCGAACATTTGGGAGACCCCAATGTTACGTATCGAAATGCGCCGGTGTATACTTGGCACTCCGGCCGGACCATGTCCGGTCTGGCAGTGCCAGACACAGCACCGGGCCTTAGATACCTCTAGTTATCTGCCTTCTCCTTCTATGGAGAGAGAAGGTCAACCAATCTTCTACGTATAACTACAAGTACTTGCTTAGTGAAACTGTCTATAGCTGGGAGGTGGTTGTGCAAGCGATGGTTGTTGATACGAGTGAGCCGATTGTCCGGGGGGTAAGGGTTGTTGATAAGTTTGAGCTGGCTGTCCTGAGGCTGGTGGCAATTCCCCGGCATAATGAATAGTCTGGCTGTTGTCTACCGAAGTGAACGAGGCACTGTGGTCACTGTAGTTCGAGCTGTTCAAATTTGATGCCAACCCCCGGTTTTCATCCCTAGTCTGCTGCTGGCCGATATTGGACACATTGTGAGAATTTCCAGAAGCATGAGGCTGTGTATGAGAAGACGGATGGGCAGGAACAGCAGCCGGTTGCAAAGGAGCGTGTGCGCTTTGTTCAGCGGGCGGTTGAACTTGACCAAGAACACCGTCAGGGTTAGCGTTCACAGCACCGTGACTATAAGAGCAAGACTCGTCCGAGTCTTTATTTGGTTTGGGGTTAACATACTTCTCCTCACTCTCTTGGCGCCACTGATCAAGAACCCATGGCTGCAACCAGTCCTCCCAGACCACATCATCACCTGTATCATCACCAATTCCACTTCCCTCGCCAAGATTGCTTGGCAAGTTTTGCCTGTCTTCATAGTCATTGGCCATTTTGAGAATTTGCAGTTCTTTGATGTCTTCGCCTCAACCGTGTCGTGTTGTGTCGTGTTGTATCGTATTATTTAGTGAGGATGAATGGAAAGGGCGTTGCGGGCGTGATCTTTGTGGTCCGGAAGCTTGGCAAGCCACGTCGCCGGTAAATGTGATGGTGATGTTGCCGGGCTGAACTGAGTAAATCTATGAGCGATAATGTCGTAGAATGAGTAACTCTGCGGAACGGACGGGTGATGATAGTTGGGCTGGAAGACACGATTGGCTCGAGATGCAACAGGTTGGGTGCAAAAGGTAAATACTCACTGGGGCCACCAAATACTTCTTGCCATCAGAAACACCGGTGGGCTGAAGCTGCCAGATTTGCTGGACTCATAGCGCCAAGAGAGAAGGTGAACAGCGCAGGATTCGAGAGACACTGAAGGTAGAAGGAGAGAGGGTGAAAGAAGGAAGAAGATGGAACAAGAAACAACCGAAAGGAGACGGTGAAGCAGATGTCACGGGGGAAGGAAAGAAGATGTAGAAGGGCTGCGGAACAACTGTGAAATGGAGAAGGCGAACAACACAAGTGGAAGGCTGGGGAAGAGAAAAAGGCGAAGGATGAAGGAAACGACGGAGGCCAATAAGGAATTGAAAGGGCAGCAGAACATCAGTGATAAGAATGAAGAAGGCGGACAGCACACAACTCAAGACAGGACGAGGAAGGCAAGGCGAAAAAGAGGAAAAAAGAAGAATGAAACTGAGCATCGCATAGCGAGAAGGCCATTAATCAGAGGTCGGTGAGTGCTTGACATCTCGGTGGTGACTGCCTCCAGTCGGGAGTGATGATCAGAAATGGCAGGAACTCTCCATTTCCACTTTGTCAAGGTACCTTGATAACCCCCCAGTGTTCTCTCAAGGAAGTAGACTGGAACAGACAATGATCTCTTCCGGCCGCTTGGTCATAGAAAGTCAACTGGTAAGTACCATCCTGCCTCGGTCTGGAGGTCGGACATTCTGCCACCTCCCTGTTCATCAAAACAAACTGGTCGCTGCCCATGATCCTGACATCACACTTATGATGCTCCCTAGTGAAGAACTTTCCTCGCTATGCCAAACCAAAATCTTTCCAAAAGCTTATATCCATATACGGTATCCTTGGTCAAGGAACAAGTCTGCCAAAACATTTCCGCCCTGGCCACACAGTTCAGATAGACATGAAGAATGGGGTGCCATTCCCAATTCCCATGTCCAACATCCCAGAGCTGACTGAACGATGCCATGACTAAACTCGACTCTAACAAACGAAAAAAGAACAAAGAATTCCTGTATTTCCCGCACACCTCATGCTCAAGTTTTTGCTTATAAAAAGTGGGATCGAATCATTATACATATGATGGTTGAGAGAGAACACAAACATGACACTGAATGGAACCTCCCAAAGCTTTTTAGCCCAGCTCGCTTTTTTGCCAACTGACTGACTGACATGTCATGCCATGTTGTCTTCCAACATACCATCATCAGATGACATACTTTTGGCCATGCCATCACCTCTCTTCCTCCCATCCATCCATCCATTGCCTGCCCATTTCTATAAAATCTCATGCGCCTGCCTGCCGTTAACTTGGGGCCAAGTGACTGCTATCTAGCTTGCAACCGCTCGGTCCGTATAACTCCGTTGAACGTCATCCAAAACAAAGTGCTATTCGCGCTTAAAGGAGGAGCTCGAGGGGGTTCTCGATGACCTTCTTCAACTCGCGGATCCACTCGGCACCGACAGCACCATCGACAACCTTGTGGTCAAAGCTGGCAGTGACGACGATCTGGTCATCCCAGGCAACACCGGTGGTGCCATCCTCGTTCTCAACAGGGACGGCAACCTTCTGGGTGGCGCCAACGGCAAGGATAGCAGCCTGGGGAGGGTTGATGATGGCGGTGAAGTGCTGGACGGCGGGGTTCATGCCCATGTTGGAGATGGAGATGCTGCCACCCTGGTACTCCTCGGGCTTGAGCTTGTTGTCGCGAGCCTTCTTGGCGAGCTCCTTGACGGCGGCCGAGATGCTCTCGAGACCCTTGCCCTCGACACCCTTGACGATGGGGGTGATGAGGCCGTTGGGGGTGGCGACGGCAACGGAAACGTCGACGGTCTCGAACTGGCGGATGACACCGTCGCGCCACGAGCTGTTGACGGTAGGGACGCGCTTGGAAGCAACGCCCATGGCCTTGATGAGGAAGTCGTTGACGGAAAGCTTGTAGCGGCCCTCAGCAGAGCTGTTGAGCGCCTGGCGGAGCTTGAGGAGCTTGCTGACGGAGAGGTTGGTGGAAACGAAGAAGTGGGGGTTCTCCGAGACGGACTCCTTCAAGCGGGCGGCAATGGTCTTGCGCATGCCAGAGATGGGGACATCAGTGTAGGCAGCAGAAGCAGCGGCGGCACCGGCAGCGGGAGCGCTAGCGATAGCCTTCTTGACATCCTCCTCGGTGATCTTGCCGCCGGGACCGGAGCCCTTGACGTTGCGCAGGTCGATGCCCTTCTCGCGAGCGAGTCTCTTGGCAGCAGGGAGGGCGTTGGGCTCGCGCTCGAGGGCAGTCTGGAAGCGGCCGCTGAAGCCAGTGTTCTCGGGCTCGGGAGCGGGGGTAGGAGCGGGGGTCGGGGCGCTGGCGGTGCTCTCGTTCTTGGGCTCATCCTTGGGGACAGCGGGGGAGGTCTCGCCGCCGGCATCCTTGAGGGTGAAGTCCTTGAAGGCGTTGACGTCGGTACCCTCCTCGACGAGAACGGCAATGGGCTAGAGTGGGAGGAAGAGGTATGGTTAGCATGGGTCTGTCGACATTAGGCGCATTAGACCCTCGAAGCATGACATGTAGCCCGCCTGGCAGACGAGGTACATGGAAGAGTGGATTCAGGGTCGAGTGGGGAAGAGGGTCGGGTGGTCGATGCATGGAGTCATGGAGTTGGAGTAGGGCTGGAGTTTGGCAGGTATGATGACTCGTGGCTTCAAGGAAAAGTACTTACATTGCCAACGGCGACGTCCTTCTCGCCCGACTCCTTGAGGATCTTGGCGAGGACACCCTCCTCCTGGAACTCGAAA
Organism: Neurospora sp. FGSC 26628; assembly: GCA_009805345.1. Lineage (NCBI taxonomy): Eukaryota > Fungi > Ascomycota > Sordariomycetes > Sordariales > Sordariaceae > Neurospora > Neurospora sp. FGSC 26628. Next base: position 58,836 of record RAOO01000131.1, read on the forward strand.
TCCATCTGGGCCTTGTCGGTCTCGATCTCGACGAGGACCTCACCGGGCTCGATCTTGTCGCCGGGCTTCTTCTGCCATGCGCCAATACCGCCCGAGGTCATGGTGGGCGAGAGGGCAGGCATCTTGATGACGATGTGAGGGGGGTACGAGGCGTACCATCTTGTGAGGCTGGGGAGGGCGACACGGGTGACGCTGGCATGGCGGAGAGCCTGCCTTGAGAGGACGGGGACGATCATGGTGAGAGTTGTGTGATGATTTTTTGGGAGAGGTGATTGTGTTTGCTAGTATGGAATGTTTATGTGGGGATTCCAAAGCTGGAGGAGCAGCAGCACACAGCAAGCGGCAGGACCTTGGAGAGGGGAAAGGCCGGGCGGGGAGGGACGCGGTTGGAGAAGCTGTGCTTGTGCGGCGGCCGGGATGATGAACGGATCGATTCGCAGGCCAAGCAATTAAGCAAAGAAGCTACTAGGTAGTGAGAAGGGTGGCCTGGTGTAAGTCGTCGACTGCGCGAGTCAGGTGTTGGGGGAAAAGAGTGGAAAGACGGATTGGAGGAAAGAAGACTGCGCGAGATTCTAATGTTTGCGGGTTTAGGGTCAAAAGTTGACAGCGGGCAGCGGGACACTCACGGAGCCGGACCTCAATCGGCGATACTCGAACTTTTTTTTTTTTTTTTCTCTCTCACTCACCACTGACCACTCACCACTCACTGCCCGCTTGTGTCCCCTCAGCTCTTGCTCTCTTGCCCCTGCGATTTCTCCCAACAGTTGGGGGAAGCTCCCCCCAGCACGGCCTAGCAGCTGCCCAAAGACAGGCCAAGCTTTGAGGAACCCCCGGTCGCGCAATGAACACACGCCCAGCAAACACGCTAAACCCAAAATGGAAAAGCGATTACTTGCATGCCCCTCAGCCATACAGCGTCGAGAGTGTATCTTATAAATAAGAGGTTCGTTGCAATCACGAATTGGAGATGTCAAGCTAGTTTTTTATTTGTATTGTGAGAAAGGAGAGGGTATTCAAATATTATCAAAGAATCACGGCGTTGCTTCGTTGCTGGTGCTGTACCTGGAATGCTGACTCTATCAAACTCTCCGATGATAGAAAAGAATACTTAACATCCGCTTGGCATCGGACTGACAGCTGCAGGGCAGGAGGTGACGGATCCATAGCGGTTCGCGCTAATAAGGTACGGATTACGTTCTGCGGGCCGACCGGAGGATTTGATAACGATGATGTATTCATTCAACTCCAAGAGGACTTGTATGAGACCGGTTCAAGATAACAAAGGTGCCCAAAGAGATGTTGCACCATGATATAAGGTCAAAATACTTACAGTAACAGGCAGGAAGAATAATACGGCATTGGATTGGCGATATCATTTCCATTTGGACAAGAAACCAGGGGCAGCTAACTACACGGTCTCTGTTCATGATGGTGGTGTTCTCAATCTCCCGTCTGAAGAACCCCGTCTCCGGGTTGCCCAGAAGTGCCAATGAAACGGCTGGATAGAGACCAAACACAACTTGGCTCTTGATCAAGTTGCCCACAAAGTGTTGACGCCATGAAGACTCCAGACCTTCAGTTGGAACACAAGTTATAAGTTGGCCGTGATGGGAGTTGGATCGATGCAAAATATGTCATGGATCGCCAGTCTCCCAACATGTCAAAAGACAGACAAGTGGAAGCGGGATTCCATCCATCTGAAGGCGGGATTGAAAGGCTTCCATCGGATCCTTCAAAAGCTGACGGCCGGCAAGAAAGCTTGACGCCCAGAAGCACCCAAGTACGGACGCAGTTCCGGCAGGCACTGATACGGAGATAACGTGTACAAATGAAACCTGATGGAAGGGTCGGGACTGGTCTGTGCTCGCGACAGCCAGGGTCTTTCCACTTTGAAGGCTTGCTGTCAACTTCCACTGAGGGTCACAGGCCGCCCGTGTTAGAGCCTCATTCTTGGCTCGTGATTGGTCAAAACACCACGACAACACTGGAGATTCAGTTCAGAGGGACACCACCGACCGTAGTGTAGCAACACCGCCCGCCGACTCGGACCTTGGAGGTACTCAGGACACGGACTCCGGCTTCATCCCGATCACAGAGATTCGCGAAGAGAGATTGCACCCAGCGATCCAGTACCGGGACCAGCATTGTCGCCTTACCGAGCAAGTCTGAAACTGGCCATCTCTATACTTTTCTTCCATTGTTCCAGAAGGAGGACAACCCTTGACCTCGACATTACCAAAAGTCCAAAGTCGAATATCGAAAGCCAACTAAAGCTGCCACTGCTTGGCACCCTGACGAAATACGCGATACCTCTACACCTAATACGAAATATTACCAAGTAGACCAGCAAAGCAGACACGGAACAAAGGGCGCTTACTTTGCTATTCAGCTCCCGTTCCGTTTTGACGATAAACGACACACGCTACACGACTCAAGAGGACACACGACCGACTCCTCCGCTTATACTCTCCTCGACAAATGCGCTGAAGCACTACGACGAATGGCCATCTGTCCCGCCCTCGGCCACCACCTCCAACCATGAGTTCCCTCAAGTTCGTGACCTCCTCGCTGGACGTCATTGCCGCCAATGCCGGCAAGAATAAGGAGCTGGCCGAATTGGCGCAAAAGGCCCAGGAGGCCATCAAGACAAACGACCAGCAGCTCCCCGACCCCGAGGTCATCTTCGCCCCCCTCCGACTAGCCACCAAGTCCGGCACCATCCCCCTAACCACCACCGCCCTCGACTGCATCGGCAAGCTCATCTCCTATACCTACTTCTCCGTCCCTTCCGGCCAGTCCGTGAGCGAGGATGGCCAACCACAGCAGCAGCAATATCCTCCCCTAATCGAACGCGCCATCGACACCATCTGCGACTGCTTCCAGGGCGAGGCCACCCTGGTCGAGATCCAGTTACAGATTGTCAAGTCCCTCTTGGCCGCCGTTCTCAATGACAAGATTGTCGTCCACGGCGCCGGTCTGCTCAAGGCCGTGCGCCAGGTCTACAACATCTTCCTCCTTTCCAGGAGTACGGCAAACCAGCAGGTCGCCCAGGGTACCCTCACACAAATGGTCGGAACCGTGTTTGAGAGAGTCAACACAAGACTGCACATGAGGGAGGCCCGCGCCAACCTGAGCAAGCTGAAGCCGAGCCAGAGCAGCTTCAACGTTTCCGACAGTCAACATTCCACACAAGACGAGGCCAATGGGGACCAAGAAGAGGCTACCCACCAAGATGCGCAACAACAACAACATGACAACGGCGAGGGTCCCAAGCTTACCCTCAAGGACCTCGAGCACCGCAAGAGCTTCGACGACTCCAACCTAGGAGACGGCCCCACCATGGTCACCCAGCTAAAACCCAACAGGAAGCCTGCGAGGTCAGTGTCCGAACAGAGCGTGCTCGAGAGCTCCCAAGAGGATAGCTCGGAGTCGCTAGACGCCGAGGACGAAGTGTACATCCGCGACGCCTACCTCGTCTTCCGCTCCTTCTGCAACCTCTCGACCAAGACCCTGCCGCCGGATCAGCTCTACGACCTTCGCGGCCAGCCCATGCGGTCCAAGCTCATCTCCCTCCACCTCATCCATACCCTTCTCAACAACAACATTTCTGTTTTCACTTCGCCCTACTGTACCATCACCAATACCAAGAACAACGAGCCCACCAGCTTTTTGCAGGCCACAAAGTACTACCTGTGTTTGAGCATCACACGGAACGGGGCTAGCTCGGTCGATAGAGTATTTAATATTTGCTGTGACATCTTTTGGCTTATGCTCAAGTACATGAGGGCCCCCTTCAAGGTTTGTGATGTGCTTTGCTTTTGGGTGAAGCGCAATAGATGCTAACACGGTAACAGAAAGAGATTGAGGTTTTCTTGAACGAAATCTACCTAGCCCTTTTGGCGCGGAGGACCGCGCCCTTGTCCCAAAAGCTCGCCTTTGTCGGGATCCTCAAGAGGCTATGCGAGGACCCCCGTGCATTGGTCGAATTTTACCTTAATTACGATTGCGACAGAAATGTCGATAACATCTTCCAGAGGATTGTTGAGGACTTGTCCAAGTTTGCGACGTCTTCAACTACCGTTACGGCACTGCAGGAGCAACAGTACGAGGAGAACCATTCCAAGTATGGGTCCGCAAGCGAGTGGCAGATGCGCAATGTTTTGCCGCCACCACTTACCGTTGCCCTGATTGCCCACAATACCGACACCGATGGTGATATTCCCAAGGACTATGTTTTGAAGAGGCAAGCCCTGGATTCCCTGGTTGAGACGCTTAGGTCGCTTCTCAACTGGTCCCATCCAGGGCGCCCAGACGTCATCACTACGGGAACTGGCATCTCCGAGAGGCGGCCGTCAAGCGATGAGATTCGCGAGTCTATGGACCCCTCCATCATGGGCGAGTCCCTATCCCGTCTCGACACACCGACCATGCCGTCAACACCGCTGCTTGACGATGACCCCGACCAGCTGGAGAAGGAAAAGCAAAGGAAGACGGCTCTCGGCAATGCTATCCGCGTCTTCAACTACAAGCCCAAGAACGGCATCAAGATGTTGTTGAAGGAAGGCTTCATCCCCCAAGACACGCCCGAGGCCATTGCCAAGTTCCTCATCAGCGAAGAGAGGCTGGATAAGGCTCAGATCGGCGAATACCTCGGTGAGGGTGATCAGAAGAACATAGACATCATGCACGCATTTGTCGATACCATGGACTTTACCAAGAAGCGCTTCGTGGATGCCCTACGCCAGTTCCTCCAGGCTTTCCGCTTGCCCGGCGAGGCTCAAAAGATCGATCGCTTCATGCTCAAGTTTGCCAACCGATACATGCTGGGCAACCCCAAGGCCTTTGCCAACGCCGACACCCCTTACGTGCTTGCCTACTCGGTCATCATGTTGAACACGGATCTCCACAGCAGCAAGGTTATCAAGCGCATGACCAAGGAGGATTTCATCAAGAACAACCGCGGTATCAACGATAACGCCAACCTTCCGGACGAGTACCTCATCAGCATCTACGAAGACATTGCGAAAAATGAGATTGTTCTCAAGAGTGAGCGGGAAGCGGCGGCTGCGGCGGGAACCCTTCCAGCACAGTCCACCGGTCTGGCTGCTGGACTTGGCCAGGCCTTCTCCAACGTTGGCCGCGACTTGCAGAGGGAGGCGTACGCTCAGCAATCCGAGGAAATCGCTCTTCGGTCAGAGCAGCTCTTCAAGGACTTGTATCGGAGTCAACGGAAGAACGCTCAGAAGATGGGCGGCATCAAGTTCATCCCTGCCACCTCGTTCAAGCATGTGTCGCCCATGTTTGATGTGACGTGGATGTCCTTTTTCTCGGCCTTGTCGAGTCAGATGCAAAAGACACATAACCTGGACATGAACAAGCTGTGTCTGGAGGGTATGAAGCTCGCGACCAAGATCGCTTGCTTCTTTGACCTCAGCACTCCTAGGGAGGCGTTCATCTCGGCGCTCAAGAATACAGCCAATCTCAACAACCCTCAAGAGATCCAGGCTAAGAACGTCGAGGCCCTCAAGGTGATTCTCGAGCTCGGTCAGACAGAAGGCAACCTTCTCAAGGAATCGTGGAAAGATGTTCTTCTGTGCATCAGCCAGCTGGATCGTCTACAGCTCATCTCCGGTGGTGTTGATGAGAGCACCGTCCCCGACGTCTCCAAGGCCCGTTTCGTTCCTTCACCGGGAACCGATTCCACCGATTCTCGCAAGTCCATGGCCGCCAAGCGCCACCGCCCACGATCCAACACCGCCCCCCAGGGTGTCTCCATGGAGATTGCCCTCGAAAGTCGATCCGACGAGGTCATCAAGAGCGTCGACCGTATCTTCACCAATACCGCTCACCTCAGCGGCGAGGCCATCGTACATTTTGCCCGCGCCCTGACCGAAGTCAGCTGGGACGAGATCAAGGTGTCCGGGTCAAACGATTCGCCACGCACCTACAGTCTGCAGAAGATTGTCGAGATTTCTTACTACAACATGACGCGTGTGAGGTTCGAGTGGGTCAACATCTGGGATGTGTTGGGCGAGCACTTCAACCGCGTTGGATGTCACGTCAATGCCGCTATTGTGTTCTTTGCTCTCGACTCGCTGCGTCAGCTATCCATGCGCTTCATGGAGATTGAGGAGTTGGCCGGTTTCAAGTTCCAGAAGGATTTCCTGAAGCCTTTTGAGCACGTCATGTCCAACTCGAGCAATATCACGGTCAAGGACATGATCTTGAGATGTCTGATCCAGATGATTCAGGCCAAGGGGGACAAGATCCGTTCTGGCTGGAGGACCATGTTTGGTGTTTTTACCGTTGCTGCCAAGGACCAGTACGAGAGCATTGTCAACCTGGCTTATGAGAACGTGCTACATGTGTACAAGACGCGCTTCGGCGTGGTCATTACCCAGGGCGCCTTTACCGATTTGATCGTCTGCTTGACCGAGTTTTCCAAGAACATGAAGTTCCAGAAGAAGAGTCTGCAGGCGATGGAGACGCTCAAGAGTATTATTCCCAAGATGCTCAAGACACCGGAGTGCCCACTGTCGCAAAAGCAGAACTCGGACGCGAACGCTGCCGACATGGCTCTCAATACTGCCACTAAGCCGGCTGGTCAACAGACGGGCACGTCGGTCGAGGAAGGGTTCTGGTTCCCTGTTTTGTTTGCCTTCCATGATGTTCTCATGACTGGTGAGGATTTGGAAGTACGATCGAACGCCCTCAACTACTTCTTTGATGCCCTACTCAAGTATGGAGCTACGTTCCCGCTTGGGTTCTGGGACATTTTGTGGAGGCAGCAGCTGTACCCCATCTTCATGGTTCTACGGTCCAAGCCCGAAATGTCCAACGCCCTCAGCCACGAGGAGCTGTCGGTCTGGTTGTCTACTACCATGATCCAAGCCTTGCGGAACATGATCACCCTGTTCACGCACTACTTCAACCCCCTAGAGTACATGCTCGACCGGTTCCTCGAGCTTTTGGCGCTCTGCATCCTACAGGAGAACGACACCATCGCTCGCATCGGCAGCAACTGTCTGCAGACGTTGATCCTCCAAAACGTCGAGAAGTTCACCCACGAACACTGGCAAAAGATCGTCGACACCTTTTGCGAATTGTTCGACAAGACCACCGCCCACCAACTGTTCAAAGCGGCCACCATCTCTACTCCTTTGTCAGCGTCAAACGGCCTCGACTACACCAGCCAACTCAGCCCCTCGGCCGACAGCGCCGACGCCGACACCCGCTCCCTCAAAATCAACGGCGCCGACGACGCCGCCTCCGAAACCTCGTCCATCCACCACCAAACCCCCCACACCAACGGTGGTGGCATTGGCACCGACGAAGACTCCCACTCCTCGGTGCACAACCGCCTCACGGCCTCCACCGCCCTCTCCTCGCACCCGCCCAACACCCCCGGCGGGGGAGTAGGCCTCGAAGAATTCAAGCCGTCCAACCCCCTCCAACAACAGCCGCCCGTCGTCACCGCCGCCCGCCGCCGCTTCTTCAACCGCATCATCAGTCGCTGCGTCCTGCAGCTGCTCATGATCGAAACCGTCCAGGAGTTATTCTCCAACGACTCTGTCTACAGCCACATCCCCTCTCCTTTACTCCTCAAGCTCATGTCCCTTTTGAAGAGGTCTTACTTGTTCGCCAAGCGGTTCAACGCCGATAAGGATTTGAGGATGAGACTATGGAGGGAAGGGTTCATGAAACAACCCCCCAATCTACTCAAGCAGGAGTCAGGAAGCGCAGCGGTCTACGTCTCCATCCTCTTCCGCATGTTCGCCGACACCAGCCCCGAACGCCTGGCGTCAAAGGGCGATGTGGAGCGCGCGCTGGTCCCGCTTTGTTTGGATATCGTCCGCGTCTACGTTTCCTTGGAAGAGGAGAGTCAGCATAGGAATATCCAGGCTTGGAGGCCGGTGGTGGTGGATGTGCTTAATGGGTTTGCGGGGGGCGTTAACAACACCGAAAAAGGAGAATTGAAAGAAGGAAGGGGATTCGGCGAGGAAGATTTCAAGAAACATTTGAACGAGCTGTACCCTGTTGTGATTGAGTTGTTGGGGAAGGAGTTGGGACAGGGGGAGAGGGAACTTCGGCAGGCTTTACTTGGGGTGTTGAGGAGGGTGGGGGAGGTAGGGTTGGGGATTGAGGGGTTGGTTGCTTCCGGCTCCGGCTCCGGGGGAAAGCAGCAGGATGGGTTGAGTGTGAATGGTGGGGGGATGTCGGGATACGGGCAGGGGCATTATAGGGGGGAGAGTGTCATTTCGACCATGACTGTTGAGACGATGCGGGTGCAGGAGGGGGAAGGGGAGGGCCTGGAAGGGGAAGGGGAGGATATGGCGAGGTAGTCGATGTGAGGGTTGACAGTAGGCAAGCTAACAGATAATACCATGGAGATTGAGATAATGGGATAGAGACGGACAGATAAACAGAAACATTGCGGGTTCATGGAAGGCTAAGGCTGGGGCTGCTGAGAGCCCGTCTGAGGGAAGAATTATTTCTTTTCGTATGTTTTTTTACTAGTACAGCTACAGCAAAGTACAATTCTTGTAGATGTTCTTTTTGATGGGGTTTACACCGATATATATATAACGGTTCAGGAGGTCTGGTCCTGGTTTTGGCATAGGAAGTAGCTAGGAAGTAAGTAGGAAGGGTAAGGTACGTACAGCCATTCGATGTACATCTTTGTTCAACCTGTTTCGTTCATGGGTTATTTTGTTGCTGTGACGGTTGGTGTGCTTGTGCTTGTTGCTGTGCTCATTTTACGGAATCGGCAAACCTCCAAACATAGTACAGATGGATGATGGACGTATTTGGTTCCCGTCATTGGGAGGTTGGCTACCTAGGGAAGGAGATGTGTCACGATGGAAGCAACTGGAGTCGTGGTGGATTGACAACTTCCACAGAAAGGGTCTAATTCATTCATCCATCCGTGACATAATTTCCCACTTTTTTCTCGATCCTGGTGCTGTGCTTTGTGTTTCTCGAGAAGAGAGAGAGCATTGTCCCTCCTCACCTACCAGGTCACAGAGAAACAAGAACGCATGTGCATGATAATCCTAGGTCGGTTAGTTCATCGTAGCAATGCATGGACGGAATGTTTAACTATCCAAGGCTGCTAGCTAACGAATTCCTCCATAAAACCGAACACCAATGCTTGTTTTCCCTCCCTTTCAATTAACGCTTCCCCATTAGAATACCAACGCATTACCTATCAACCCTCCAACAACGCCGTCTGTAACCCCGATCATCCATCAACTATCCGGTCCATTCCCGAAAACACCCTACCTCATCACCACATCAACCTCCTCTCCCGGCAAAACTTCCCTCAACCACCCCCTCAACTCCTCCTTCTCCTCATCCACCGTCCTATCCGGCAAACTCTCCAGGTTCTCCCTCAACAACTTATCATCCGCCAACGCCTCTCTCAAAATCTCCTTGACGGTCTCAACCTTGTACTCCGAATGAGGCGTCACCCGCATCAGGCCAACAAAAGCCTCGAAGAAGTCGATCAACGACAAGTGCATGAGGATATCATTCCTGTCGACCATGCGCAGAGCTGCAAAGTGAAGGAGGCCTTGGCCTGTCTTTGGTGGTGCCGGCAATGGCATCTGCGCTTGTTCCTCCTCTTCTACTCCGTTCATGAGGATATCGCCATTGTGATGATTTGGGCGGCTGCCGGTCGTGCCATTAGGTCCTCCTGGGGTACCGTGGCCGTTCGTTGAAGTCCCGTTCGTCGCCGCTGCCGTAGCATAATACCCCGGCTCTGGCGCCCTTACTTCGCTCCTAACCACCTTCTCCAGGTCCAACGCCGCCAGTCTTGGCAAAATCCTCAGTATCCTCCCCTGCGCCAGCGTCAGTTGCCTCGCCTTTTGTTTGCGTCCGTCCTCATCCCCAGCATCAGCAGAGGTAACATCCGTATCTTCATGCCTCCCCGCCAACAAGTCCAGCACCATCCCGTAAACCTCTTCATCAGCAAATATCCTCTTCCACAACGCTCCCGACCCCTTTTCTTTCCGCAAAACCATATCATGCCACGTCGGCATCCCGGTATCCAATGGATGATGTTGTCCAGCCCCAGCCCTCCGTTGCGGCCGCGCCGGTGGCTCCTGCTCGCAGTCAACATCAAGTAAATCAGCCATTACCCGCCCGCCTTTTTCTCCTACGCTTACTTCGGCGTGGCCCAACCACGTCTTGACAAAAGCCTTGACTACTTCCCGCATCTCCGCTAGCTGCGCTACTTCGCTAGGAGCAGCAGCGGCTTTGTGTAATATAGTCATTCCCAAAATGTTGGCGGCGGGGAAGGGCGATTCGAGAGCTTGGATTAAGGAATCGGGAGGCGCGAGGGAGGTGATTTGTGAAAACGAAAGAGGGCGGAGGAGTTTGGTGGTTAGAGAGGCCGGGGTGGTTGGGTCCGAGGGGGTGGTGTGCAAGATTTGGACGAGGCGCGGGAGGAGGGAGGGGAGGAGGGGTGGAGTGTTGAAGTCTGATTGTACACGATTGCGTTAGTTTTTTGGACGTACGTATATCTAGGAGCAAGATCGGGGAAGACAAGAATCGGAGGGCTAGGGCTAGGGCGACATGGAAGAAGGATGGGGCAGGGAAGAAGGGGAAACGGACGGAAGCAGGCGAAGGTGGACGGGGATGGGAGACGGAGAGGAAGGCGAGAGGATGACCCAAAGGGCCAGAAGGGGGAACGTACCGGTTAGCTGAAGTTCGATATCATCGAACAATTTGGCGTTGAGGGGAGTGGAAGGGTCGGCGATTAGAGCGTCCATGTGCGCCGTGAGGTCGTCGAGACCGGTGATGGGGATGTCGTTGTCCATGGTGTCTGTCTTTGCAGCGTTGCTCGTTTGCTCCTTGGTGCTTCCACGGGTATCTCGAACTTGGTCGTCGATATAGCTCGGATGTAGTCGAGAAGTCGGCGGCGGCGGCGAGGGTGGTGATGATGGCAAACAGGAAACAGTTCCTTGACAGTGGGAAGGTCAGCGAAGCAGAGGGGCACGTTCAGCGGTTCAGTGATCTGCAGCGGGCGCCGTAAAGCTGTCGGTGGATACCGCGGGACGGTGGGCTAAGAAGCCAAGACTCGAGCTTCTGCCCTGATCAGGTTTAGCGTAGTAACTGTCACGCTAACAAAACCCCTGCTCCCGCTGAGTGTGTGGGGCAAAAGACGCCTGTAAAAAAGTGACTCCAGTGTAATTCGCGTCGTTATCGATTTGGACTTGGTCACTTTTTGGACGAGACATTCACCCATTGTATAACAACACCATCACCATTTCTACGATAGCACCAATTCGACGACATATCCTACCGGTTAGGATTAGAGAGCGCGACAAACCATCCAATCCCCGCGACCGAGTCGATCGATCGAACCGCCCCCACCACAGTAACACCAACCACACACATCCACAACCACATCACCATGTCCGGCCGAGGAGGACGAGGCGGCCGCGGCGGTCGGGGAGGCGGAGGATTCGGTGGCGGCCGCGGTGGTCGTCGCGCAGTAGCCGCCAACTCGGTCCCCTGGCAAATGGACCCGACCATCGCCCTCGACGGCAAGCCCTCGGAGCTGTTCCCTCCCTACAAAGCCATGCCCAAGGCGCCGCTCCTCACAAAAAAGGATGACCGACAAATCTCCTTCTTTTTGTCGTTTCGCGAACAATGCCACGACAGTCCACTCTACACGCAATCCCGAACATGGGCGACGACCGAGTTGACGACTACCTCATCCAGTCTCTTTGGGAGCAGCGCAAAGGCGACGATCGACATCTTCGAGGATGGCGTACCCAGTTACTCGCACAAGTTCCAGCAGAAGGAGAGGGCGTTGCCCGACCTAGCGTCACGGCCGTTTGCCAAGGAGTTTTTTCCACACGAGTTACATTCCACGCTTGACGGACTTGATGGTCCCTCGTCGGCAAAGCGCCGCAAGATTGCTCCTGGCACGACCCAAGCAAAAACCATCGCGCTGTCGTCGGCAGAGTACAAATCCGCCGAAGACATCTTCGGCCTCAACCCTTCTGGTGTATCAGCCACAGCACAAGAAGGCGAACCCAACTACCAACGAGCGCTGCAGTTGCTGGAGATGGTGGAGAAGAAAGTCGAGGACGGAGAGGATGCGGGTATCCTTACCGACGACGACGAGGATGATTGGGTCAAGAATAACGAGGATGAGGACGGCAACCCGGTTGCCGAAGAAGACGACGATTTCGAAGAGGATAGTGGTGACGATTATAATGCTGAGCAGTACTTTGATGGAAACCAGGATGATGATGAGTATGATGAGGGTGGGGATGATGGGGGGGATTACTATTAGTAATTCTTGGACTTGAGGTACGTCAGACTAAGAGGTTGCATGTGGTTGGTGGCTGAAAGGAGCATATTCCGTCCATGTCAAGAGAGCATCTTGTGGCTGGCATGTTAGGCTCGGTTTATTTGGGGCATAAAAGGCATTGTTGGATCCCATCAAATCAAACATGTCCATAGAGGGGTGTGGTAGACTCAAAAAAAAATAAAAAAATAAAAAAAATAAAAAAAAATTGATATCATTTTCCTGTCACATGAATGTACCTCATCGTTTGAACATGTCCTGATGTCGTCGTTTTAGACACGATGGCTAAACATCCCAAGTGACGTGCATGGAGCGAGGTCTGGAAGACACTCCGAAGGCATGACAGAAGTTCCATTGTCTCATCGATGTGCTTCTGATGATTAGCTCCTATGTTGTTTGATGATTCCTATTTTATCCCATCATCTTGCCAACCAAGCAATTTCACTGTTCATTAGCATCACTATGGACAAGGCAATTATCAATGAACTGGTGAAAGCGTTATAAACGTTGCAAGGACTATTTATTCTATTTCCAGCTGCTAGCAATCCATTACCGTGATGCCTCGGGGTATCGACACCGCGTCGTTCTCCCCAAGCAGACTGACTGATCAAGTACCTACTTTTACTTTTCCTACACAAATCGCAACCACAATCAATGCCTGCCATCCATTGTCCTCCTCTCGCCAATACAATCCATCTAAGAACCATTACCCATAAAGTCCCTCAACTGCAACTCGGTAATACCCTCCTTAACCCCTCCCACCACGCCCGCCACCTTGAGAATGCTCTCCTCAAAGTCCCTCAACACTCCCGCCAACTCCACCACCCTCTGATCAACCTGACCTTCCGAGCCATTTGCGTTTTCTTGAACAAGCTGCTTCTGCCCCGCAGCTCTCTGCAACTGCTCCAACACGTTCCCCTGCACGCCATGCAAATGCACCTCGATCTCGCCCAGGTTGCGCTCAAACCGCTTCATCATCTCGTCCATCTCGTCCGCCGTCTTGCTGAAGTACCCAATCAGGTCCTGATTACTTTCCGCATCGGCCTCTTCTTCTTCCTGCTGGCCCGTCTTGCTTGCATTGCCAGACTTGTGGGTCGCGCTCGTCTTGGCAGCTCCATTGGTTTCAGTTTGCTGTCCCGAGCGGGAGGCAGACGACCACAGACCAGCCTGCCAATAGCCCCCCGGCAACCGCAGCTGATCGATGCTCTTGAAACTGAGCCGCGCGTTGGCAGCGTCCTTTTTGACCGTCTCCTTGAGCGAGGCAATGGCTTGGACGTCGCTGTTTAAGGCGCCGGCTGCGCCTTCGGACTTGCGAGAGACGAAGGAGACGTCCAGCGGAATGGAACTGAGTTGTTGCTCGTGCCCCGGCATAAAGGCGTTGATGGCGGAGCAGTCGGAGATGCACTTCTGGATGGACTCGTCGATTTGGGTCAGTTGGGATTGCAGGGAGTCGGTCAGGTCGGAGAAGCGCGTGGTGGAGCGGAGGGCGGGGAGGTCGACTTTGCTGCCTGCTGCGGCGTTTTGGGCGGCGGTGGTGTTTTGGGACTGGCCCATGGACAGGGAAAGACCGGTCGAAGCGGGCTGGGTGGTGGTGGTGGTGGATGGTTGGGCGGTGCCGCTGGGAGGGAGGTTAGTTAGTGAATGTCTTGGGCTAAGGGCTGCAGAAGAATATGGGGACGGGGACGTACAAAAGGCTGGTGGTGCCGGTTGTGGTGGCTGGCTTGGTGCCAAAAAGCGAGGTGCCGCCGGTGCCGCCGAAGAGAGAAGTCTGCTGCTGTTGCGGCTGCTGCTGTTGCTGTTGCTGCTGCGGCTGGCCAAACAGGCTGGTGGTGCCGGTGGTTTGTTGAGCTGGCTGGGCAGTGCCAAAGAGCGAGGTGGTGCCCGTCTGCTGGGCTGGTTGCGCGAAGAGCGATGTGCCGGTCGACTGCGCCGGTTGTTGTGTCGTTGCGCCGCCGCCGAAAAGGCCGCCGCCCGTCGCGGCGGGGGTCGTTGTGGTCCCTGATCCGAAGAGCGACATCTGTTGCTGTTGTGGTTGCTGTTGTTGTTGTTGCGCCGGCTGACCCCAGATTCCCCCACTTGTCTGCTGTTGCTGAGCAGGCTGGCCAAAGATTCCCCCACTTGTCTGTTGTTGCTGTTGCTGCTGTTGTGGTTGTCCGAATATTCCTCCGGTCGACTGCTGCTGTTGTGGTTGTTGCGCGGGTTGGCCAAAGAGGCTCGGTGTTTGTTGCTGCTGCTGTTGTTGTTGCGAAGTTGTTCCTCCTCCTCCAAACAAACCCCCACTGGCTGGAGTCGGTGCTCCAAACAAGGATCCCGTGTTTTGCGGTTGCTGTGCGGTTGCCGTGCCAAAGCCGGTGCCGGTGGACTGTGCGGGCGTGCTTCCACTGCAGTGAAGGGGCAGGCAGTTAGCAGTTGCTCTTGTAATGTAAACAATGGGATGGAAGAGGACAAAGAACAGCTTACAACAGATTGGCAGTGCCGGTGTTGATACTAAGCCCAGCCGGACCACTTGCTGAACGAAACATGTTGACGTATCGAAAAAGTGTAATTATCTGTATGCAAGGGATGGGTTTGTTACAACCGTATACGCGACTCGTGAATTCCGTGTCGTCGTGGAATGTGGAGATGCCTGACGCGCGGGCTGAACTTTTGAAGATGCGGCTGCTGCAAGGCACAGCAAGTGCCGGGTAGGCAATTCCTGGGTGGGTTCTCCAAAAACACACGGACCACTTTAGTTGACGTCGCGCTTCAGCACCGGAGCACGCGCCTGACCGCCTGCCTAAACTGTACTTAGACCATTTCGCCGCATTATCTAATCAGTCAAGCCAACCTCACCTTGTCATTCATTTACAGCTTCGCGACCAGCATCATCTTTCCACATACACCACATTTGACTAAGAACCCAATTCAAAATGGACATCGACGAAGACGAGGATTTCTACGCTCCCGACGAGCCCCAGGCCGCTCCGGCGACGACCACAGCCGCGGCCACCCAATCCAGCACAGCCCCCGCCACCACAACTACAGCAGCTCCCACTACCACATCAACCACAGCTTCAGCGCCCCCCACAACGTCATCATCAAAACCCGAAGACGAGCTCGAGGAAGGCGAAGAGGAAGATGAAGGTGGCGGCGCCATGGACGAAGACGACGACTCAGATATCGACATCATCACCGAGCGCAAAGACGGTTCTGCCCCTCCTCCTCCGGTCCAATCGCGCTACAGCGAGATCCGCAACATTCCCCAGCGAGCGGCGGCAAATGATAATGGAGTCAAGACTGCGCCTGTCAAGAAGCAGGATGGTAACAACAACAGCAACAAGTTCGGTGGTGGTGGAAACGAAGACAAGAGGAAGGGTAGTGCTGCTGCGGGTGGCAGTGGCGCAGAGCTCCCTCCCGTGAGGACGTCCAAGATTGAGGTAGATGGTATTCCGGTTTACAAACCTGTTGGGAAGCCGATTACGGGTGTTGTTATTGATGAGGGTATGTTCTTTCCTTCCTTTCTTACTCTTCTGTGTTTTTTTTTTTTTTTTGGAACGGTTACTGACCAGGCTGCCGCGCAGACCTCCCCGAAAACGACAAACCTTGGCGCAAACCGGGCACCGATCTCTCCGACTACTTCAACTACGGCTTCGACGAATTCACCTGGGCCCTGTACGCCCAAAAGCAAGAAGCTTTGCGGGGGGAGTACAACGCCGAAGCCATCGCCGCCAACAACAAGAAGATGATGGAGGAGATGACCAACATGATGATGATGGGCGGCATGATGCCTCCCGGCATGGGCCCTGGTGGTCCTGGTGGCCCCGCCGGACCTGGTGTTGGCATGGGTGCTGGTGGACCGGGCGGTCCTGGCGCTGGTGGCATGGGAGGACCAGGTGGTATGGAAGGCATGCCGCCCGATATGCAGGCGATGATGCAGCAGATGATGGGCGCGGCGGCGGCGCAGGGCATGGATCCGAGCCAGATGGGCCAGATGGGTATGGCGGGCGGTCCGGGTGATATGGGTGGTATGGGAGGTATGTTTGGTGGACCCGGTGGTGGACCGGGAGGTCCGGGGGCTGGTGGGATGGGTCCTGGAGGCCCGGGTGGTCAGGGTGGCCAGGGACAGCAGTTTGGTGGTGGATTTGGTGGTAATCAGGGACAGGGTGGTTATGGTGGCTATGACCAGATGGGTGGTGCGGGCGGTGGTGGTGGAAGGGGTGGTAGGGGAAGGGGGAGAAGGTGGTAGTAGCACTGGTGATCCCACTTTTTCCTTTTTCTGTTTGTTAATGTATGATACTGAGATACCTCTTTGTGTGGCCAAATTGCCTGGATGGCTGGCTAGTGGGATGAATGGGATAGTGGTTTACGAAAATCATGAAGTTCTTTTGCTACTTAGGCGGCTGGTGCCTTGCCCTCGATATCTCTGATGGAGTGTCTACGTGGATGGGAAATACCGTAGTTGGCACTGGATGTTATCACGGATAGTACTCGATCACCACATCACTCAGCCTTACGATCACAATCACGCGAGCACTACACATCTTCCTTTGTTCTTTCTTCCAGGACAACCCCATTGTTCTATTTATTGACCACCATCAACCTATCGTGAACCTGATCTCCCCGGTATCCCTTACAGCTAACCTCGCCAATCGCCTGGCCTAGGTGTTCAATCTCCCAGTATTCCAGTTTCAACAACGCGCCAATACGCCCCTGACTTCCGCCAGCTTGCGCTTGACTGGCTTGGGGAACACTGCAATGATTTGACCTTGAAGGGGGGGGTCTTTGAGCTCGCGGGTGTTTTTGTCGAAAGAGGCGGAGCCATGCTTCTCGACGGCGGTGGCAATCAAGCGGCGACCATCTCGCGATGGGTGTATAGGCGGCGCTGATGGGATGATTGGGTTCCTCTTTTGCCTCTTGTGATGTAGAATGTCAGTTTTCCCTCTCTTAGACGGTGAGGTATTCTTCGAGCCCAATTAGAAAGGGCTTGGTCTGCCCGAGCCAAGCTATTACTTCATTAAGAACCCTATCCTCCTTTCTTTCTGAATACCATCTACCTTTATATACTTGCAATGGGAAGTTGATTCCCGCGAGGAGGGAATTGTTGGCGAGCATCGGATTTCGAAGGGGGGTGACCAACCACCTGTTCGATGGCTACCGTTACCCGGACCGGCATCCGGGGAGTTAGCGTTCCTGACCGGGCGGACGCGGTAGGAGTACCAGTCGTCTCGGTGTTCTGCGGAAGGAGGGTTGGAGAACTGGAGCCAGTGTTTGATGTGCCGAAAGTTTGAAGAAAGGTCAACCCGATCCCATATTGTCCTAGTGCTCGAAAGTTGGATAGGTGGGAATCCTTCTGGACTAAAAGAGCTCTGTCCACTATGGCCCTGATCAAATTCAAGAGACATACCGCACGAAGAGTAGGTTTCTGCTGGTGGACTGGCCGAGGTTATACGGCTTAACATGCAGCTTGCTGGGGGAAGCCAGCAGTTCCAGTCCGCTGCGTTGGCTCGCGCTGGCCTCCCTGTTTGAGGAGGACCAGGCCGGCCTGGCGGCGGCGCCCATCTGACGATGGTTGTAGACTCGACGCTGATGGAACGTTCAATGTCAGTATATTGTATGATCGACTACCCTCAGGATTTGGAATGGGATTACTAACCTCCATTCCACTTTGGTTCATTTTGGCGGCGCGGGAGCGAAGCCATAAGGCTGGGCAAGACATTAACGCGTTAACGTCGTAGGTACCATTTTAATTTCGGTGTATTAGGTTTAAAGTACTGTTTATCGGTAATTACGATAGGAGCGCCCTATATAAGTAGACTTATTAATGTTGCCATAGTAAAAGGGGATGTTGGTATATAGAGGTATACGTGATCGCGGGGGTGGAAAGCCCCTTGTTGTGTCCAACGGCGGGTAATTGGGGTCGAGGTCTTCGAAAGCCTGACGGGTCGCCAATGCTAGATAGTGTACTGATAGGTTAAGGCGCCGCAGGAGTTAGGACTTGGTAACGATTGGACGGTCATCATGTCGATGGTGATAGTGGAAGTGCCATCAGGCTATCGAAGTCAATGGTGGCAGCCACTATGAAGATCGGTAGAGGGCATGGAGGTGGTGTAGAGGTAGTGTTTGTGTCAACATCGTCAAGCATTCAGATCGGCGTCGGCGGCATGGTGATTGACTGGTTGCTACTGGGGAGTGGGTACCTCTCTCTAGCTGCCATGGGACAAGATTTCTCGACCGAGTAACCAGATCGAAAGAGCTTTAAGAGCTGTGTCTATGTGGTCGGTCCAACTTTGCAATTGCTACATCGAGCAGGCCCAAATCATTGTCGTGAAAGAAAGAGCACCATCTGTAGACCTCCCGTGCGAAAAAGACTCCTGTAAGGAGCGCGAGTGTCGGGTTGTCCAACGGTTTTTGGACCATCTCAAATATCACTTCCGGTGTCCTCTTGTTTCCGTTGCTGTCGAGAAGATTGTCGTAAATGATGTCAATGACCTTCCAGCATTGTGCCTTGACGTCGGGCGTTATCTCGTTCCTCTTCATAAACTTGTTGAGCATGAATACGCCAGAGGCGCCGAAGAACGGTCCGTCGGGAAGCTGGGGCATGTCGATGGTTTTTGTATGGTTGGTTTTTTGTACAAGGGATTGTATGAGGAAGTATCTTTAAGACCATGGAGACTGGCTAGAAATTTAAGAGATACAGCAGCGAACCATGGGGATGAAGGCCATTAAATACCACAGAGATTGAAGGAAGATGATGGCTATCCCTGAATTATGACCAGCTCATGACTCTATCTTGTGTTTACTTCATTGATGACGAGAAAGATTGAAGCAAGGGAGCAATCCCCGTCAGGCCCGGAGGAGTCAGATACTTACCCCCAGCATCATTTCCCTGACTCACGATCCATGTCATGTAGCAAGTGTGACTAAATCCGATTTATGGGTTACCTTTTTTCTGATATTTCCTATCTAACGTGACTAAGTGACTGTTCACTCTTCTTGACTGTTCTTGAGCGGAAAACCGAGTTCCAGAGGTTGTAAGGCTCCCTAGTCTCATTTCATTCCGCCGCGGCGGAAGAAGCGGCCACCTTGGCCATATGAACCACTGGGTCCATTCTTCTTGGGCTTGCTGATCCGGCCGTTGGTGATACGGCCGGGTCTAATGAGCTGCTGGCGTTCGGCCTCTGCCACCACATACCACCAAGAAGAGTGGGAACCACCCACCTGGTCCGTCCAGAGCTGCGCCGCCAACTTGTTCTGGTTGGCGGTGCCGCGAGCATTGCCCACTCCTCAGTCTAGAAGACCGAGGACGTGGATGTTGCCGCCCCTTTCGCCGTTGCTGTTGTGGTGGCTGGCGACTCTGCCACTAGCAACTCGAGCCTGGAATGGTTGGTTTGGACTTTTTGGATTCCGACGCTGCAAGCCAGGCAACCCTTATCCCCCTACCTCCCCATCCCCAGTCATCGCCTCATCTCCATTCCCACCGACCCCTCGTAAATACTCCAGATACTCCGCTGCGCCGTGCTTGTAAAGCTACCCTTTCTCCAAGCGAACAATGGCATGCTTCTGGGAAGCAGCCAGGCTGCGTTCGTCGTGTTGCGAGATCCCTGTCCTCTCCCAACTCCACATCTGCCTGCGCCCCTATCCTGATGTGCTCCAGACCTCGAGTGACGACTCCTGTTGGAAGTGTTCCCACCACGGCAGATGAAGCGGCCACCTTGATCACTTCATCCGACCGATGACGGCTGCATCGGGCCTCCTCTTCTGAGAGGGGTGGTCTTGATCCGCGCCCGTAGTCGAGGTGGGTGGTTGTGACCGGCTGCCTCTAGTCTTCCATGTCATTGACCCAATCACCCCACTTAACCTGCCCGTTATCCGGACCGGCATCCCGGGAGTTAGCGGCCTGGCCGGCGGGCGCGGTAGGAGTATCGGCCGTCTCGGTGTTCTGCGGAAGGGGGGTTGGAGAACTGGAACTGTAGTATGGCGCGCCGAAAGTCTGGGTACCGTCATCGTGAGCTCATGTTGCCCTAGGTTGAGTAGCTGGTGCGGTCTGGGTCTGAGGCTCATGATCTTCGAAGGAAGATTGAGTCTGCAGCCCGGAGTTGACGGCAGTAGCTGCGGACAAGGCATGAGGATCAAGATCAAAATAGCTTTGCTCATGGGGCCCTTGCTCATGGCCACCGAATCCATGATCCCAATTGCCAATGAGATCGGGGCCGTTGTTGAAGGCATTGTTGACAGGAGCAGGAGCTGAAGTCAATGCAAGGGCGTTGTTGGGTGTGTTGTTGATAGACGTAGCAGCCGGTGTCGATGCATATGCCGCAAACGGCCGGTGATGAGGCCTAGGTGTTCAAGCCCCGTTGTCTGTAGCAGCTAAGGAGGTATACAGAGTTGAACCAATTGGGAGTTTGGCGCCCACGGGAGTTGAATGAGGATAATCGTAGGTGTTGGCGGCAGACATTTGCCAAGTGGCCACTCCGGTGCCCTGGTGGTTCTGTCCGGAAGAGCTTATGTCGACGTTCATTGGAGTATTGGACGAACCAATATTGGTGTTGGCCGAGACAACGTTGCCATTGTCGTTCTCAGAGGCATTGACTTGTCCGGCGAGCTCAGGCTCGGATACTGCTGGTGCTCTGCCAGCCGCAGCCGCCTGGCGTTCGTGTTCCTCGGCCACCCTCTCCAGGGGGCCTTTCTCCCTTCTTCGGCGTTTCTTAGGCCTCTCCGAGGCCTGGTCGCTGGCCGCGTCGGGCCTCAGCTCACCAGGGTGCTCCTATGCACCACTGATGGTCGGTGGGCTCGCGTTCTGCACAGCTGTAGAGGTAAGTGCGCCTGTTCTTGCGCTCGTCTGCGTGACCTTTCGTTGTCTCAACTTCGGTGCTTTTTGGTTCGTTCCGTCCGTGGCAAGAACCTGCTGACCGGCTTTAACTTGCCGGTTTCGTGTTGCGTTGGTGCCCTTGTTGGTCACCTTGACCTGGGAACCCGAAAAATGTCAGCATGAGATCATTGAGTTCTTGCGCCGTGGATTAAAAGTGTCTTACAGCAAGCTCGTGCCTAGGATGGGCGGCAAAACGAGAGAGGTAGGAAGTTCCGGTGGAGTTCACCAGAGCAGCTTTTGATCGCTGGATTTGTAACGCGGGTTAGCAAGCGTTCCTCCGTAATTGGCACCCCAGCCCAAGCTTTGACTTACGGAGACCAGCTGGTGGATAGAGTCAATTCTATCCTTGAAGTTTTTATAATTCCCACTCTTTGGAAATGCCTCGTTGCAGTAAAGAACGGTGTCGGGTGTACCGTTCTCTGCATCAATTGCGCTGCCCTAAACGAAGGTTAATACCTCTACGGTCACTTCAAGACGGCCTGCAATGTTGTGGTGATGTAGGGGTACTTACTAGCCAGTCCCAGCTCAGGATATACTTCTTTAAATCCGACATCTCCCTCACCCGCTTCGCTTGTGCGTGAATTTCTTCCTTCTTGCCCTCTTTGCCCTTCGCCTTCTCCTTGCCCTCCTCTTCCTCATCATCCTCAGGCCTTTCGACCATCTCCTGGGGCTCGGCAACCATCCCATCGAAAATGTACTTTGCAAGGCGAGTTTTGTCTTCGAAGTCCTTGGGAATATCCTTTGGTACCGGATTAACCGGCCTACGCGTTTGAACGCGGGCCCAGTGAGACAGTGCAAGCGCGTCACTCCAGGATTTGAGGAGATTATGAGGTAGAGGAATGTGTTCCTTTGGGTCTGTAGACTCTGTGCGCCGATTCTCCCTTTCAGCGACCGTTAGGTAGCGTTCAAGGCCACGTAGAAAAGGCTTGGATTGTCCAAGCCTGGCCACCGCTTGGTCGAGCAAGCCGCTGTCATGGTGGTCTGCGGACCAACGGTAAACTTCTCGAGGGAAGTTGACCCCTGTGAGAAGCGTTCCATCCCGCAGAGAAGGATTATGTAGCTGTTGTTGGATGGCATGTACGATCTCAGCAAAGGATCTCAAACCTCCATTGTGGTTCAGGAGGTTGCTGTAAATGGTGTCGATCGTTTTCCAACACTCGGTCTTCTCGTGGTCGGACAAAGCATTGGACATCATGAATGTCATCAAGCTGAAAGGCGTCGGGCTATTGGCGCCTGCATGAGGAGGTTGGGGGAAACTCATGGTGATGACCTTGGTGGCTATGTTCGGTCTATGAATACGGTTTGTCAGTATATTAGACCTAAAGCCCGAGTGCCGAACATCGGCAAAAGGCTTGAAGAGAGTTGCAGAAAATGCAACAGGAATGCTGATGAGATTGCCTGAGCAGCGGTGAGGGCAGGGTGAGAAAGTCCGAGGAAGTGAGCTCGATGTGATAACCAGGGGAAGCGGAAACGAAGTGAACACTTCGACCTTCTGAGACCAGAAAGAGAAGACCATGATCTGTCTGAAAAAGGAAGTGATTGGGGAGAAGGCACGGAAAGTCGACGAGGAAAGGGTAGGGGCAAAGAGGGGCACCAAACCGACAGTGACTGTTGACACAACAAGGCCACTATCACGTAGTGGGACGACGTCGAGGCGACCGACAGGCAGGAGATCCAGTTGAGGGGCAGAGGAGTGTTGGCGAGTGGCAGGGAAAGAAGTCGTTGTCGACGTCGACCTAGTCGACAGTCATGGGCAGGGTGAAGCGATCGCTATACTTACTTGTGATGTGTTTTGCTCTACGAGCTTGCTGATCAGTTTCGATATCTGGGTGGTCGAAAACAGCTGGTTGCTCGCGGATGCGAAAATTGAGGTGAGGTTAGAAAGTTTGGAGGGGGGGAAAGATCAAGAGGGGAGGCTATAAGAAGGGAATTTGGAAGGCTGAAATCAGAAGAGTGGAGAGTGAATTTTTCGAACCTGAAAACGGGAAGAAGGCAGCGCACAGGGCAGCCGGCACTGGGCAAAAGGACGAATTCTGATTGGCTCTAGGCAGATCGAAGGAGTTGAGGGGAGGTTTTGGCACAATTCCGTTGGCAGACACTCGGCCATGGACCAGGCGCTAACCCATTGTACAGCCATTTTGTTCAGCTCAAGGTTTTCCTAGCAGCTATAGACCGGATGAGCCCCTGCTCCAGATCCTGAAGTATGGTGAGGACTGATGGTGAAGGGATGTGTGCTTCTCTCTGTCTTGTCTTGCTGAACACTGGTCCTCCCGTTCTTCTGGCGGAGAATCCCTTGACCGCTGGATGATCACCTTGTGTGTGTTATTCTACCCGGCGTTTACACAGCTCGCGTGTCTTCCGATAGAGTATATAAATTCAGCCGTTTTGACCCTAGGTACCGTACCGCCAGGTCAAAAATGTAACTCAGGTCTGCAGGAGACCCGCCATACCGTAACATAGTATCCAGTAAACAGATGTAAATAAACCAAGCTGCAAGGCCGCGTACTTGCTCGGAAGCCACCCCGCTTCGGGAGAGCTTTAGCAACTGATTCGTGATCGCTGGTAGACCTTCAGATGTATCCAAGAGGCCCCGGCTCCCAACAATACTCTGCTGTTGCCGACATGGATGTGCCCTTGGTTACGAAAAGAATAGCGGCAGGAAGTAGAACCAATTCTACAGGTCATACATCCTCCGGAAGAGCCCAGGATGGTTCCAGATTCCGGCGCCTGTTCATTACCAACAGCCCCGTAGATTGTACTTGACTGACCACTTCCGATTATCCGTAGAAGTCTCCTCCCTGCAGAAGCTGAAGCAAGAGAATGCACGACAAGAACTCGATGACGATGGCCGCACCGATGAGTTTGTCACTTGACACCAACGAGAAGAGAACACCGAAAACCGTGACCCAGAAAAAAGTTAGTCATACTCGCAGATGGAGGAGAAGAGGATAGAGTTGAGTCTGGCGGGCAGCGTCACGGCGACTACCGTCGGCAGCAAGACAAACGGGGCGAGTAAAAAGCGAACCGATCATCGAGCAAGAACAGCCAAGACAGCCGAACGACGAGGGAGAGCTGCCCAGAGTAAAGACAGTCAATGAAGAAACTAGGAGACAACACGACAAACAGGCATGACCATGGACCTTCTTCGTGCTGGCTGCTCGGCAACTTTGCTCCGACGAAGACCATTGTCACCGGTGACCCTATGGCCCTTGGATCCGGCCTATGTTGACGTCCATGGCGACAAGCAAAGAAACAAAGAACCGGTCAAGCGAGCTTCTGAGAACCTGCCACATCAAATACATAAGGCCCGAGAGTAACCTACCACTAGCCCAGCGCACTCGCGATATCTTCCACAATCCGACCTTGCGCCTTTCGAGTAACAGAGGGAAGAACCAAGAAGAGGGGAGCGAACAAAGCATCAAGCGTCGGGCGGAGGAACAGGGGGAAGCAAGGCAAGAAACAGAAGCGAGACGACACCAGCCAGAATAGGAAGAGAAAGATGGCAGTCTCCCCACCCGAGGCACCTCGACAACGACGAACATTCTGCTAAGTCCTCAGGGAAAAGTCCACAATACTCAGCAGCAGCCACGTCCCGCTTGTAATCCCTTGCGCTAGGTCATTGGCATGAGCAGCGATGGGGCCCGGACGGCTCGCCTCCCCATGGCACCAAGAGCAAGATGAGCGACTCCTTGTCGGTCGAGACAGTTGGTGTGTGGCAGGGCGTCACTCCAGAAGCGGCTGAGGAGGAGGTAACGCAACGAATTCCGATTCAAACATACTTGGAATAACAAGGGAGATGGAATACCAGCAGACAAAGACCTCGCGCTTGCGTTCTTTGTCTATCGCTCCTACTTCTTTGGTATGAAGCGGGGTGGCAGATGCGCCAAGGATGGCAGATGCGCCAAGGATGGCATCGGATGGGAGATGGTGGGAAATTGACAAGGAGACATACGGAAGGAGCAAAAGACACTGAAATCATCAAAGTAATTGACAGTGATATCATGAGGGTTCCAAAGGTTGGAATGCTGGATATCGAGAGACGTTGTTTTGGCCTCCCGACCCAGCTTGATTCATCAGATGATAGAGACAGGACAAGAAATGAAAGGCCAGGGAGGATTTGCTGAATTGAAGGGCTGCGACGTCGTTGAAGTCAGAATGCCTTAATGTTGCTCAACGACGATGCACGTTGCTCTTTCCTGATTTCCATGCCTTGCCGACTGATGTCCTACAAGTCATGCCATGCATGCTGCAATCTCCGCTTTTCTCCTTCCCGCAAGTGTCGACGTTCAGACACTTGAAGAAGCTACGATGCATGCAGATACGGAGAACATGTGATTCAATCAAAGCATCTGCGATCCATCCATACTCCAAAAGAAACTCGCAAAAACATCGTGCCAAGACAACTGGTCGCGATGCATGTCATGTATTGGATGCAAAACCGTATCATCTGGCGAAATTGACTTTCGGGAAAGCAAAGCACAGGCAGGCAGGGTTAAAGGAGTCGGATGTGAAAAAAAAGCGAAAAAAAAGCAAAAAAAAAAAGAGGCGGCATATGTAGTTGAATGACACCACACCGTGAGCACTGCCTGCATGTACTTTGCTTTTCTCTTCCCGAAAGTCAGATTATACGGTACGATGGCTGGATGCAAGTCAGGCATCTGCAACGGGATGCCCCGCCAGCCACAGCCAGCGCGCTGGAATGGAGGCTCAAATACCCATGTTACAGTGGCTGCATCCGTCCGACGACATCCCAAGTCCTCATACTCAACGGTCGTTGTCATACACGACTCGACGACACGCCGAACCGCAAACCATCGCGATGCCCGGCGACACCACTGCAAGTTCTCGTTCTCTATAGATCACGCTGTGGAATGTGGATTGGTCTGAGCGAGCAGAACCAACCAAGCCTGCAGGCCCAAAGTACAGGAACTTCACGACCGCTCAAGTCCGCGCGACCCGCCTCCCTCCTGCCCTTTGATCATACCATCGAGCGCAGCCGACGATTACCCGGCAGCAGCGATCCCTCACATTACCAAGTGGCGGCCTCGGTGGAAGACTCGGGAAGATAAAGCGGACGACAAAATTGACACTCCTGTTTCCACAAGAGGGCTTTTCTTTTGAAAGCGCACCTAGTAGCACGATCCCTTGCGGGCCAGGAGAAACGTGTAATAAGTCGACGGCGATCTGGTGAATGGCCTGATATTAGGGAGCATCGGAGAAACTGAACTCTTGGGTTGTTACGAGCGTCGTAACAATCACGAAAACTTAAGGTAAGCAGTTGAAGAGGAAGAAAGTTGGTATGGCAATGCAAGTGACATTGATCCATCCATGTTCATGCCATGAATGGCTGTGACTAAATGTGCCAGCTGTTAAGACATTCCTAACGAGCAACAAGGAAGGGTGTATGTAGCTAGGTATCAACAAAAGTAATCCGACAAAAGCAAATGGGTATCTCTTCTGGAACTCCATCCCCAAACCACACTCTCCTGGGTGATGAAATCTCCTAGGAAGTCCTAGGATGGAATGGATGAAAGATCGCAGCGGTCGAGGGCGAAAGAGGGCTCCGACTGGCGCACCAGCACCTCGTCACCTACCTATGTTCGTCTTGCTGCTCTCAATCAATCCACCGGCCACCCAAAGACTTCCTGATACCGGACCGATTGGACCCTACATGACATCTTTCTCAATACATGTACCAACCCCCACCGCTATAGGCGGTTTCGATGCGACGTTCCTCAAACACAATCCCCCCTGCGCCCCTAGTACTCTAACAAAACTGACTTCCTACAAACGCCCGAAAGGCTCTCAAGGACGATCAAGTCCTTCTCTCCTGATCACTGGTATCTCCATAGTCGCCCGATGCGTTTCCGTTCGGGAGCTTCTGGCTGCGGCGAAATTCTGGGTCGACCACTTCTGCTTCCGGGTTCCCTCTTCAATAGTATCTAGTTGAAAGCCATAATGAGTATGAGTGATAAGGTGGCCGGCCGATGGTCAGTGACTGGGACGTAGACCCCCCCGTAAGAGGGGAGGGGGCCTCGTCCCATATGATACGAGCCTCCGAGACGGCACTGAGCCAAAGGCAGAGAAATGCCTGGAGAAGAACATGACCTCGCCGTTCTCTTCAAGGCGTGGGTTGAAACAAACCTGCGCAACTTGGCTCTCAATCGCACCCTCGAGAACTTTCCGTTAAGGACGCCCTTCGCCTCAATATCGCCAGTGGTGATGAGGAACTCCTGGTAGACGGTAGTCGTCGAAGTTGGGGACCAGACATCGAAGGGGAAAGGCCCCCCCGACCCGACCCCCATTGCCGTCCTGCATGTTAAGTTACTTCTGTGTATCTCTTCAAGGAAGGTGTTATTATCCTCGCTGGATCATCATTTGGATCCGGCGCCGCGCCAGAGCGGGGACAACGGCCGTGCGTGCAGGGACCGGGACCAGACCTGGACCGGGTCACCGGGGAGGGAGGGTATGGTATGGCGGCTTGGCCACTCCAACAACGGTGATGCAGCCGGGGATGGCCCAGCCGGGGAAGGAACATGAACTGGAGCCGGGCCACTATGAACGGGTTGTGGGGGGGTGGTTCGATGACGCGGCGCCTGGCATGTGGACGGGCGTGCGACCCGTGGGTGGTCGGATGGGAGGGAGGGAGCGAAAGAGAGGACAGACAGTTCCTGGTTGACCAGCTCAGGCGAGGGAGAGGCATGGGTACCGCTACCAGAGTCCGTCCAGACGAGGCGAGATACACAACGAGTATAGGATCTCTGAGGAGGTAATTTACCGGCAATTGGGGGCGCCCAGGCGGCCCAGGAACTCCTCCTCCCCCATATGTAGAAAGAGGCACGTGGTGAAGGAGATGGGGTGGATAAGGTAGGGTGGTTGGCCTGGACCGTAACTTGGCGATGACCTCGCCATTGTTGAAGCGAAGGCTTGTCACTTTGGTAGTGTAATTGCTCAAAGACTCGCGAGCTCGTCGTCGCTGGCGCTGGCGCTGGCTTGTGCTTCCTCCCCAGAACCAGAGAGAATCTCATCCCCAAAAATTATCAGACGACAGCGGGAACACCTGCAACAGCTTCACGAAGGCAGTCAGTGCTTCTTTCAAGAAGATGTGGACCTCAGGGCCATGCGGTACGGTTCCCCGAGGGGACATCGCCACCTCACAGAGTGGAGGCACGCTAAGAAGTTGTCGTCCCTTAAAACTTGGCAACTTTGGGGGCTCTGTAACGCTGCTGCTCATCAGAGCCAGGGCTGGGGTATCAGGGCCGGGGCCCAATGTAATTGCCCCGTGAGCCCCACAAGTTTCTCGGTCGTTTGTCGCCGGACACACAAATCCCAAGAACCACTTTGGTGGGTGGGTGGGTGAATGGGATGGTTAGAACCATGGAAGAAAAGAAGTACCGAATGTCACTTGCCCCTGATTCAAGCGTTACCGAGCGCACGGGAAATACAGATGATACCTAGCGTAGAGCTCGCTTGGAGCTTTGCATCAGCGGGTTGAGCAATGGGATGCATTGCCGTTGTGACAAAAAATGGAGCCTCAAGTGGAGAGACCTACGACTAGTGTACCGAAGAGGTCCGAGCGGACGCTTTGTTCACCAAGGAAACGCAAGTGTGCTCGGACAAATTTGAAAAAAATGTCAAAGGGGGCACGGGCACGGTTCATCACTTTTTCTTCCGTCCACCCGGATAACTGCCCGCTGATCCCATGCCCTGTAGAGGCAGGTGTGGAAGTTTGGTTTTAATGTTGGGAACGGATGATCGACAGGAGAGAAATGACGTTTGCAGAGCCTGGACTTTTCGGTAGAAGTGAAGCGATGCTGCAGAAGCAACCTTTCGGCAAAACCTCTCTGATTGCAGATCTTTCCCAGCAAAAAATGCAAATCAGGCAAGTATAGCGCCCATCTTATCCAATGCAAAGTGGGGAAACTAACGGTGGAACTACTGCTTTTTCGGATATGAGCGCGAGCCCATTAAAGCGACTGTACAACCGGTCAGTGCGACTGTGTGGGGCCAGCAGCAGCTTGTGGCTTCAAGGTGCAGCAAAGTTCCTACCTCCAGCAACGGTTCCCAGATGTGTGGTTAGAGTTGGCGGTTGTTAGCTCCGGGGGTGGCTCCCGCGTGTGAATGCCCTGAGAATTGAGGGCTTCGAAAAAGATAGTTTTGAGCTCTCGTTTTCGTGGGTTTTTTTGTCAAGACTTTTGGGGAGTGATTAGCTTGGAGCCAGTTTTGGCTGCTAAGAGCTGTCTTTGGTAGCGAATTTCTATGGCCCCACACAGTCGCCCTGGCCGATTGTACAGTCGCTTTAACGGGCTCGGCAACGATGAGTCCGTAATCAGAAACCTCTTGAGATTCAGGGGCAAACCCGTCTAGGTTGTCAACACTACACCATGCCGGCACTTTTCCCAGTGTCCAAATCGACCTCTTTATCTTCAGCCCCGCCCGCAATGGATCAAACTTGACAATTTTCTAGTCCAATCCATAACGCCTCCCGTCCTTCTTGAACCACTCAAAAATGACAGTACCCGTCGCGGGCCGAGGACCAGCCGTTGCTGGAGTTGCGGGCTTCTTCGTTGCACTTGCCACCCTCACAGTTGTACTACGGTGCTATTGTCGAGTCATCGTTGTAAAACAATTTGGTCTCGATGACTGGTTTACTTTGATCGCATGGGTATGGTTACCTTACTTTTCTTTTACACGGACCGCTTGATGCTAACGAATTGTTTACAGATCTTGTTCGTCTTCTATTGCACCTTCTCCATTGCGGGTACACATCATGGCACAGGTCAGCATGTGTCTGACCTTCCACCAGCGGAGGTACCTATTGGGTTGAAGGTAAGCCCCCTATCCCATCGATCCCGCAGCATGAAAATACGCAGTTTTTTCTAATGTTTGCCGCAGTGGTGGTGGTCATGCGAGCCGGTTTATGTTCTCTCCAACATGGCCTTGAAAGCCAGCATCGGCGTCATGCTTCTCCGAATCGCTGTCTCCAGGACACACAAAGTCATCATCTGGGTCACGGTTGGGATCCTTGAAATCTGTGGCTTGGGATTCTTCCTTGTCTTCGTCATGCAGTGCTTGCCATCCGAGTACTTCTGGACTCGCTTCACCGGTGGATCAGGGTCTTGCATAAACCCTGCTATTGTTGTCGACGTAACCTATGCCTACTCCGCTGTCACCTGTGCCACGGACTGGATCCTGGGACTTCTACCGATTTCTCTCGTGTGGGACCTGCAGATGACCCGTAAAACGAAACTCATGGTTGCTGGCATTCTGGCGCTAGGTGCAATGTAAGCTTATCATCCCATCCATCCTATTTGATCCCCCTTTCCATCCATTGCCTTTCGCATGCTTACCTTACCTTACCAAAACCCCAGTGCCTCGACAGCAACAATCGTGCGAATTCCTTACGTCAAAGACCTCTCCAACCAAGCAGACTTCCTCTGGGCCACGGTTGACGTAGCCATCTGGTCGACGGCCGAAACCGGAATCGGCCTAACTGCCTCCTCGATCGCCACTCTCCGGCCCCTGTTGAGGATGTTCCTGACCGGCTCCAAACTATCCGGTGGTAGTTCTTCCCAAGGTGGCACTAACGGATGGCCTGCCACTGGTACCAATGGTTATATTCGGAGTCGGACGCCCAAAACCGGTGCTCAGGAAGAGTTCGGTTTGAGGAATGATGTCGGGAAGAACCGCGGCGTTACCACTCTGGTGGAAGCTGGAGGGGACCTGGAGAGCGGACAGGGCGGGAAAGGCGTGAGGAGGAGCATGTCGGGACACAGGAGGGACAGTGGCGGTCCGCTGACGAGCGATCCGAACTGGAACAGCAGCGAGACCAAGTTGACGGATATCAGTAGTGAGGATGGGCACCAGGGTGGGGGTTGGCCGACGGGGATCAAGACAACGACGGTGACGCGGACTGTCGTTGAGTAAAATGCCCTACAAGAGATATCACGGAACCGCGGGTTGTTGTTGCGCGAAATGACAGGGCTTGGGCTGAAAACCCAACTGCTGTCTGCCGTGCGTGAGACTAATCAGCCGGGGAAAAGGGAAAAGGAACAAGTTTTATTACGCGCTTTGTTTGTTTTTATTGAGCAAGATGGTTAGGTATCTTGGCATTTTCGATCCACGGCATATGGATTGCCCACTCATGTACATATATCGAGGGATTCTCCCATCCTCTCTCTCTTTCGTCTTTCTCTTCTTTTCTTCTTCTTCAATCATCAAGTTCACCACCACTTTCGTCCCCATTCTTGTGCCCGGGCTCGTATTGATATCCACTCCGTTCACTTTGACAGTTCTACGCGCTCCGCCCGTCTCCCCATGGTTAGTACGCAGACTGCTGGACAATGACAGCGCATACGCCTTCTCCTCGTACGGCGGGTCCCAATTGCTACCTACTTATCGGACCTTCAAGACTTGACGACCTCTTTAAATGTGACAGGGCTACGTGAGAAAGTTGTTGAGACGTTGCCGTGGAGACATATATTGAAGGATGATCAAAAGAAAGTGATGTCGCAAAGGAAGACACCCCGGGAAGTGAAAAGGAGGCTCAAGTTGAAGGAATGTCTATTTTATACAATGTCCCGTTCAAGTGCACGCCCGTACAGTACCGACGTCCATGTAAGCTGCATGTCAGCTGCATGTCAAACAAGCCCACATAGCCCCAGATGATGACAGCGCCTAAAAAGCGGGTTTGGTTATGACAGCTGCTCCACTGTAAGCACTTTATTCCAACAGATGCCCGCTGACGCATGCACAAGATAACTTAACTTTTTGGTGGGGGGGATCCAGTCTGGCTTCCCTGCTTACCCCATGCCGCTCTCATGTAATGAAGTCCGGTACGTTCTGGAAGCCGTAACAACGGTCTAATGTGCTCTGTTTCATACGATGACTGTGGCCCCGCACTTCTTCCGCGTGAGTTCGGGAAAGAACCTCTGTTAAGGCGTGTTCGTTTCCGCGTTAGGGGAAAATCGTTAAGTTCCCTCTTAACGCGCATGGTCCGCAGCTGCACTCATGCAGCGTTAAGGTAGGCCAAGACTTTGGCTGCAAGATGGAAAGAGGTGTTTAATATTGAAATCTCTCCTTCTTTCCACCTTTCTTTTTTTCTTTCTCTTTCTTCCTCCTTCAATCAACAAGTTCACCACTACCTACCCTTCTCATCATCCTTTTCATCGCTCTTTTCATCGCCCTTCTTATCGCTCTTTTTATTTGCTTTAATAAAAAGGGGTCTCAGATCGTAAATTTCAATTAGGAATAGCCTCATCTATTATCATTTGCGACGGCCACCCCTTATATTTATAGGGGGTTGGGTTCTTAACCGCAGTCCTTGCTGCACTACAGCTCRAATTYGAGCTGTCTGGTAGAATTTCGAGGATTCTAGACTTCTGATTGGTCAGATCGAAGATTTGGAGTAAGTACAGGTGGTTGCAGGGCGTGCATGAAAAATAACACTTTTGAGGCGAACGCTATACGGGCGCAGTAAAGCAGCAACGCAGTAGAGGTCTTTCTACACCAAAAATTCTAACTTTCTAACTTTTTACAGCGGAAGCGAACACGCCTTTAGGGACTCCGCCGTACCGTCGGAGCATCTTGGCCGATCTAGTCATGGAACAATGAGCTCATTCTCGTGGAGGGGCTGGACTTTTGTCTGCAGTCTACCTGTAGGGGAGACACCCTCTTGACGCTGATGTTACGAGTCTGGTCTACATGGTTGCCAGTGTTAGTTCGCCGCAAGGGTCTCATTCATTCAGGAAAATGGCCACGACGGAGGACCAGCACGGTATAAAGAAGTCCAGATGTGTTGTAACTAGCTCCGGTTTCTATGTTCTGTCCCTCACGTATTCCTCCGTCCTCTTCTGCGGCTCCCTCTTCTCAAACAAATTGTCGACTGTACAGGAATATGCTCCTTGAAAAATCGAAGAACAACTGTGAAACAAATGACTTGACCCGGGGTCTCCCCCGATCCTGCTGAATCCATCCGCCCCCCCTCCTCTTCAAACTTGATCCGTGTTGTCCAGTATGACCGTTGATGGTCCACTGAACAACCAGCTTTCCAATATGATCAGACGAGAAGAAAAGGTTGTTACGGCCGCACTTGTCCCGAAGCATCAGGACGATGCTGCAAAACATCTGGAGGCATTTTCCGGCTATTGATAGCCTCACGGCAATGAGCTGTGAGAACGCCACGCCCTGTTGGGACAGTGTGCTGGCCGGCCCCTTCGAGGGGTTATTGGTGTGGCTGAGGTAAAGAACGGCGATGATGAATGATGGTACCTGGGCGGGGCAAGCGGTGTTAGTGTCAGTTGAAGTGTCATGCTTGTCTCGTCAGCGCGTGAATGTACATACCCGAGAACCACCATCCGGTGGTTCTTCTCTCGACTGGCGATGGCTGCAATTACCGAGACCTGGAGGGCCAACTCGCGTGGCCGAGGCACCTTCCCGCGGTAACCTGTAAAGGAAACCAAGTGTATATGTCGAGTATGTCGCTCGTCTAGATGTTGGGGACAGTGCCAAGTCTCCCAAGATCCTGCAGATAGTGTCAGAAGATCATGCTCAAGACCTGAAGAAGGAAGGCTGTGGAGATGCCTACCGCTTGAAGGGGGAGGTGGCGAGTTAGCCCGCCCGGGACATGGGCTGGTCCGGGCGGCCACGCTGTGTTGGAAAGCTGAAACTGAACGCTGCGTTTGCGGCTGCTGATCTGCCGTATACGGCGGAGAAGCAATGAAGCAATAAAGCAATGAAGCAACAAGAGGGGGAGATGGCGCCGGGAGGAAAAGCGGCCAGAAGGTGTGCTTGGAGAACTTTGAGCCGGCCCAAACAGAGCTGGGTTATGGGGACCGGAACGAGTCGAATGGGCTGAGTCTAGTCCAGAAGTTGCTGTAGGAAGACAAAGTGATGGTGGAAAACAGGAGGATCAAGTGTTTTGGTGGTTTGTTGGTGTTTGGGTGATCATTTTGGAACATTGGTTGAATGTGTGGGAGAGAGAAGAGAGGGGGAAGAAAAGCAACAGAAGAGGCGGGGG
The DNA here is from genome assembly GCA_009805345.1 of Neurospora sp. FGSC 26628. NCBI lineage: Eukaryota > Fungi > Ascomycota > Sordariomycetes > Sordariales > Sordariaceae > Neurospora > Neurospora sp. FGSC 26628. Next base: position 93,024 of record RAOO01000131.1, read on the forward strand.
GTAGGGAATAAATACTCGGTCAGCTGGGTTAAGTGGGGTCAGGCCAGGCTGAATGAGGACTTGAGGAAGAGATCGGAAGGGTTCTGAGTGGAAGGTACGCCCGGCCTCGAGGCCTAGGATGTGCCCATTTGTAATACAAGCAGTCAGTCGGGTGTTCCCTACGGGAAGGGGAGCGGGGAGAGGAAAGAGAAGGCCGGCGTACCTCCGTTAAGTCTGGGTGCCGGGAGTGGCTGTTTATGGCCGGTCAGGCATCCAGACCGTGAACAACGAAGATCCATTACCACTTTTGGTGCTCCTGGAACGCAGCTTCTTGCTCCTGACGAACGAGCTTCTCGGGGACATGCAGTCGAGGTCATCCTGCCACTTGTTGATTGGAAGTTTGCCCTTCTGCTCTTTCGATCCTTCACCGTGGGCGACCAGACTCGGATCGAAAGCCCACGAAGGGATTTGTCAAGGCACATACCTGCCTCCTCGAGTGTAAGAAAACTCTTCCCCCTCCTAGCCACAGGAGAGCTTTGGTCCTCGCGAGGTCACCTCCCTCCAGTGATTGTCTGCACCATGCCTGCAACCTTGACGCCAGTAGCAGAGACATGACCCTCCGCCTTAGGAGTCGCGGTCCTCGACATACCCGACGTCCTTGACAGCTTCAACATCATCTACATTCTCCATGCTCTGTACCGCTTCAGCATTCTCCCATTGTACCTCTCTGGGGAAAGACATCTTCCCCTCCCAGTCTTTGTATCTCTTGTCACCATCGTGGAGACAGGTTAGTGGTTCCCCTCTTGGCTGTCTGGCTGCCGGACAGGTACGTTGGTCTCCTTTACGATGTAACTTTCCCTCCTCGTGGCAGTCCTGGATTTACAGTAGGCTAACACCCAAACGACAAACAGACAACCGCGCCTAGGTCCGTCTTCGCCGCGGCGGCAGACGTCCCTTGCCCGGACTGTATGCGTCCTGGCGAGACTACAGCCGCCTTTGAGAGCGATCTCATGGGCTGGCGCCGGCTGTAACCTCCGCCACCAAACGGAAATGCCACGGAGACCGATCAATCTGAGCTTCCTACTCCCGCTGAGGACGGCCCCCATAATCCTGGCTGTCCTCAACGATCTCGCCGTCACCGATAGCCGCCTCGATCAGTGTAGTACTACTCCTATCGACAAGTACATCACCGGAAGCCACAAGAAAGATGAGACACCAAGCACCAGAACCCTATTCACCTTCTCTCTCTTCTGCCCGCTCCTTCGGTGCGTCGACAAAGATTCCGCCTATGAAGCATGCATGTGCTTTTCTCTGGGCATCAAGGTACGATGAAGACCTTCCCACTTGTCCATGATCATCTGGCTAACACCACCATGCTTATCGTTGCCCCAGCCAATACCCGCCTCCTTACGAGTTACGAGCGGCCAGTTTGGTTTCGAGGCCACCGGCGATGACCGGCCACCGAATCTGGCTAGGAATCGGGCACATTGGAAGGCACCAAAGTGGCTCTGGAAGACTGCACATGTAGATAGACAATGTAATCAAGACATTCGTTAAACTGGGAAGTGATCTAGTAGACTTTACGTTGACGAGAGATGTGCCGCTTCTTCTTCAGGATGTAGTTGGGCTTCCATGTCTCGTTCTCGTCATTTCCCTCGTTGACATCTCCCGCGTGATTGCGCCTGTCCACAACTTCCTCCTCGTCCATGCCAGCTTCCATTATTTGATCAATCACATCCTTTTCTTCAGCCTTGGTCCTAGAGATGTCGGCAAATGATTGCGTCTCCCAGGCGGATTTAATGCGAGTCTGATACGCCTTTTGGCGTCTTTCCCATTCGTCGACGGCCAAAGACTCTGGGTCATTCAAGTCAGTGGATTTGTTGTCGTCTTGGTCAACCTCGCCATGTTTTTCCGCCAACTCAGCTCCCTGGCGCTCGTGGACCGCCAATTTCCCATGCAGGGTGGTGATAATCGGTCTCGTCTGGCCGCGGTTGACGATGCCGACTTGGAGGGCGCCGAACCTTCCACTTTCCGTCAAGTTGGCTCACGTAAAGGTAAGAAACGCAAATTGGAAGTGTGCGTTTACGTGGTTGTTGACGGATTGGTCCTCGGCGGCAGAGATCTCTTGAAGGTACGCCTGCCACACCGGCGGTTGGAAGATGGGTGGAGGCCCGACCGCTTGTGGAAAAGCCCGTGCTGCCTGGTTTCGAGGACGGCGATGGAACGGCTGGATTAACGGGAACCTCTTTTCCTTCGGAAAACTACTGGAAGTCTCGGACTAAACTTGCGCTGACGGACGAAGGGAAATAATTGACTTACAGAGAGCTCGGCTGAGGGCCTACCAGCGTACCGAGTGAGCCCGTTCCTCCCGCCAAGCGGCCAGCTTCGCCTGCAGCCTCGCCTGTCTGGTTGCCTCTTGTCTAGCCTGACGGGTCATTGCTGCTGCGGCAAAGGTAAGGCGCCCCTGTCAAGTGGTATTCGTAGCATCTTTTATATTCTTTCCATGTCTAGTGTTCCCGCGTTATGGGGGTTGTTGACCCGAGAATCGCAGATGTCTTCCGTGTTCCGGAATGCGGCGACCATTTCGTCAACCAACTTGAATCGTTCCTCGTTGGTGGAGGGAATATTGGTGACGGTGATTCTAGTGTGGTTGGGAGGTGTCTGTGCCATCGGATTCTGAGCAACCTGTTGGTGATGGCCGCCTTGGATCACTAGAGGTAAGGAAGAAGTATTAGTACAATATATACCTGTTTGGTGTTTGCTTGAAGTAGCAACCCAAGTTTCGCAGCTTGGAGTAGAGGCAGGTTACTTACCGTGAAGAGATGCTCAACATCCTCAAACTGAGCCATGAAAGTCAAGTCGTAAGCCTTGAAACCGAAGTCGAGACAATAACAAGGCGAGATCTGCGGACTGCCCAGGTGGACATACGCCCTTAAGCTTCTCTTTGTTAGCGTTAGTCACGACTGGTGATCTCATTCACTGGTCATGAACTCACCATTGTCTTCTAACCCAACGATTTTAGGTTGAGGCTAGGTAAGGTAGACATGTGCTGTTTCTTCCTCATGTTTAAACAGCACATGTTCGTTTCAATGTATTTATTAGTGGAATTATCTGGATCATCTTGTTTTTATAAGACGGCAGTTACAAAACAGCACAACTCGGAGACGGCAATCACGAAATCGGACGGACCACACCAAGGAGACTAGAGTAAAGTAATACTTGTAATATGGGACTACCTCTTCGCCCTTTTCTTCGGGTACCGGAGGTTCAATGTCTCTTGCTTAAATTCAGCCATAGGGCATCTAACTGAACAATAATGTACAACGAAAAGAACCCGGGAAAGGGGCTAGGGGCAGAAGAAGTTGAATGCCTCGAACAGCGAAAATAGCCTCGCAACCGTTGTGGAATAAAAACACCCCCGCTGATAGTATTCTTGAAGCAGTTCGTGGCGTACCTCTACCGTAGTGGGAAAATGGGCAGCGTTACTATCATAGTTGCAATTGTCAAGCGCGACTATTATAGTTATGGCAACTATAATAGAAATGTTAACTATGGTAGTTGCCCAGGGGAAATTCTGATTAGTCGGATTTTCAAGGTGCTAAAGAGGTGCGCTGAACGACCATATTTCCAACAGTCGCTTTTACAACATTGGTAGTAGTGAGATTTTTGGGGAGTTCTAATTGGCTAAATCCATTTGGGTGTTGATAATGATAGTTCCTTCCTATTTACAATGATTATTCCTTTCCATATTCGCGACTTTAGTAATAAATCCTTACGGTAGGCAACGACTGGGGCGGGGCATAAATGACGGCCTTCTGACTTGGAAGTTTGGACTTGGATTCTTCCCTTTCTTCGTTGCGCGAAAAGTTTCGCGCGCAACGGTCTGCACTTGTAAATGCCTTCATTTCGATGTCAAAGTCGATATCTTCATTTCGATGTCGAAGTTGATGTCGATATCGAGTTCGGACGCAGGCCACGCTTCAGCGCATTGCTTCAGCGCATGCTTCAGGGCTTACAACTGCATAGTCCAATTGATTAATCAGATTCCTTCCTAGGCTTCTACCATAGTTGAAACAACTATAACAGTTGAGTAAACTATTCTACAAAACGACACTATGATAGTAGCTCTCTACTACTATAGATGCCCAGCCTAGATACCCGCTTTGGTACTCTTCTTCCTCCCTTTTCCACAAGTCCTGTTTCGCGATGTGGTGATTGTCTTCCCTTGATTTTAACAACTTCCAGGAGGCTAACCTGTCCAATGACAGTCGCGATCCTCAGTGGTTTCTATAGGTGTATTGAAGAAACTCATTACGCTTAACTTTTCTCCCGAAGACAAGTATTGCTGCGATTAGTCGGCTTTGAGATCGTTGATGGGATTTGAAACCTCCGTCTTATCGGAAGTAATGAACCAAACAAATATAGCGTCTAGAGAGAACGCTCATCCTCTTCGCCGTCTGAGATACGTCTTCTTTTAGCGCCAGCGGCAACGTAGTTGTCCTTGACGTTTGTTCTCTCGGCAGCCGTCAGAGGCGCACCTTGGTCATCCTCGTCAAGGGGGGTTTGAAGGTCTTGTTCGGCATTGGTTTGTGTGGCATTGCTTTGTCCGGCATCTCCTTGTCCGGCATCTCCCACCTGCCCTGCGGCGAGTTGGTTTCTTCTGGCCTCGCTCGCAAAAGCGAGCTCGGTGGCCTTCCTGTCACTGCCAGCCTTGTTCCATTTCTTGGTCTGTCATTGTGTGTTAGCCACCAGTGCCTTGTAATCCTGTGCCCGTAAAGAACACGAGGTAATTGACTTACAGTAAGCTCACTGGAGGGCCTACCAGCATAGCGTGTCATAAAAGCTGTCTCCACCGTATTGACAACCGCCGCCTTCGACGATTCAATGAGGGTTCTAAAGTCCCGGAGACGAGCCCCAAATGAGTCGTAGGGCTTGAAGATAAAGTCCAAATTGAAGACCCCGATGTCGGGCATTCCCAACGAAACTTTCCTCAAAGTACGCTGCAGGGACCGGTGGTTAGTGACAAACTAGATCACCGGAGTGAAGGAAATGAAGCAACTCACCATGGCTTTCCATCCCGTTGACTCCATGTTAAACAGAGACATGTGTCTCTTCTGTACGAGCACATGATTATCTCTCTCTCCATTCTTGGTCGTATGCTTGGCTTTGTCAACGATGTCTCGCTCGTTGAGACTGTCGATAACCAGCTGGCGAACTTCGGCGGTTTCTTCCTCCGGAAGCCTCAGAGCATCCGCGAAGGCAGCCTGGGCAAAGCCGTACCTGGTACGGACTTGATGGCTTTTCTGCCTCTTCTCCCACTCTTCGCCGGCGAGGAACTCGGGCTCGTTCTTGTATACCAAGTCCCGCAAAACCTGGTCAATAGCGCCGTGTTTGGTATTGTCCCAACTAACTCCCTGTTGTTCATGGAGGGCCAGCTTCGCGTGGAGGCCGGCGATGATGGGTCGTGTCTGACCTAGGTTGGCGTAGGTAACCTCCAAGGTGCCAAACTTGTCCATAAAAGCAGCCCAATTGAAGGCGTCGAAGGCAAACAGCATGTTGTCCTGGACGAGTTGCCTGATGTCCTCTTTACCTACAGATAATATCCTAGCCTCATAGAGGGGCCAGCCGGGCGATACATAGGCGGGAGGAGGTCCCGCAGCGCGGTAGGAGGTCCCGCAGCGCGGTAGGAGGTCCCGCAGCGCGGTAGGAGGCTTCAATTGAGGTGCGGGATCGAAAGTTTCCCCGGACATTTGGAATGGAAGCCCATCTATGGTCCCGGAGGAAGTAATAGATGTCATCTATAGCGGTGAGATCATATTAGCATGAATCCGCTCTCTATAAAGAAACACTCAGCATATTCTTCTCCCGTACGTACCCAGAATGGACCAATACGCTTCATGGCGGTCCCTGCCGACGACATCGGCCATCATCCTGTCCATTTGTACAATGGTTTCCGCTAGTGGCTGGACAACCTGTTGCTCGATTGGGCTCTGCGCAGGCTGTTGGTCAACCTGTCCACCCATTGGGACCATCCCGAACCCGTCGTTGGGTGGGAGCTCGAGCATTTCGTCGTCTACGAGTAGTGGGTCGAGCCATTCGTCCAGCTGTAGCGGTTGCTGTGGTGTAGACTGTTGGTTTGCTACCTCTATTTTGCCTTCATTCTCACCCTGAGGTGACCTTTGTATAACGTTGTTAGCTCTCAAACTTCAACCAAGTCTCAAGTGTCCACGGCAGTGAAACCACCTCAGCATTAGGTGCCAATGTAGAAGATAAGTAGGTACCGAACGACGGGGAACCATATTGTGAGAGGACAATGGAATTGGAGGATGATGAATGGATTAATGGCTTCCATTAAGGATTGGCACCTTTGATTTGTGCAGTACAGGGTCGATTTCCAAGCAACAACCGGGTGTGGGCTGTCGATTGGGATATTAGAGGAGAGATTGGGGGTAGCGCAAACGGCCTCGGGAAAGTGCGTTGAAAGTTGATGAAGAGAGGATAAGGGGTTTCCGGGATGAAGATCGGTTGTGGTAGGTATCGGATGGTGGTTGAGAAGAGATTTTGCGATCGCGGTGATGGTTGTTGTTTCTGCAAAGTTGAGCGACCAGAAAAAAATTTGTCGGAGGACAAGAAGTAGGAAGAGGAAGCGGACCAGACGGACGAGGGGCAGACTCAAAACACCCTTCACCGCAGTGGACAAGCCCGGCCGGCAGAAGTCAACAACCCAACACATGGGATTGAAGTCTTATCGGGATCCAAACCTGACGCTACCGCCCGGATAGCGACGCGTAGTCCGCGTGTAAACGGCTGTTTACGGTATCTTGACACTGGCGAACGGTCCCCAATCCCGCTCCGTGTCCGCTGTTGACACCGAAAGGATCGCCAAGGACAGCGTGGGTTGGTAGTTGCCCAACCACCACCGTCTCGGGCCGCCGGCACTGTCCATGAAGTTAGCGAGCTTAAGCCTCGCCAATCCAGACGCCGTTTCGGCATAGAAACCGGCTTCCAGAGCATCATAACAGGAAGTGTTGCCATGTTCCCGACGAATTACCAGATTGACTTTGGCCACCCAGAGCCGTGGTTTTGTTCCACGCCACCCTCGTGAAGACCAAAACTCAATAATACACTCGACACCTGGTGTAAAGCTCAGTGGCCTCTCTCAAGCAACATCTCCTCATTCGAGTTGAGCACCCGAAAACAAGCGTTTTCGCCTCCTTTCCTTTCTTTCCATTCTTCTAGTTCAACTAGAATTCCCAAACACAACCACTTGCCAAGTGGCAAACAGCCTTTCAGCGATGAGCAGCAGGTACTGTGGCAGGCCCCCCAGGGATGTGCTCACATCGTTGGTACGGAATATACCACTCTCCACATCCAACACTCGATCATGACCGATTACCACCTTTCAAAACAGCTGATCGTACTCAACGAGAAGGAGAAAAGAAACTTGTCACTTGCCCCTTGTCTTCAAGGGGACAACCAACAGCAAAGCGCAAATCACGAAAGCAGTGGGAGGTTTGCGTCATTGGAATGTGGTTAAATTCGAAGACTGCTTGTATAGCACTACCTCTAGCTAAGCCTAACAACCTAGAAATTTGTATCAAGTCCGAGTCTATAGCGCCCCAGCCAATAACGCACAGAAATAATGTGACATCTCACAATGCGTACATAGGTACATCTGAGACTAGAGGTATAAAAAAGAAAACAGAAATAAACACTGGAAACGACGAAAGTGAAATAACTCTGACCCCAATCGGGGAACACTTTCCTTGGTGGCCACCTCTGCCCTAGTAGCCACCGAGGCTGCCACCACAGTCACAAGGTTTCAACGCCTCGTCCGTCCGTCATCCCGTTATTATCGCAAATCTGCCCATGAACGGGGTTGTGGATATTGAAGCCGTTGTACTGGAAACTCTCCCGAGTGCAAACTTATCCTTGGCCCATCTCAATAGGCGGCGTCTGCACCCAGCTAGCTGCTTCAAGTATACTATGCAGTGCCGTCGAGACCACGAAGATATTTGCTTTAGCATGAGCATGTAGTTCAACTCCTGTTCCGCTTTGGCAAGCTCCGCGTGGGTTGGTAGGAGTAGACCTTGATTCGTACCCGAAAAGGTCGTCCTTAGCGTCCGGGTTGTTGCAGGCAAGACCAATGCTGCAAGGCTTGAAACCCAAAGGGAAAGCTGAGGGATGTTATGTCCGCAAACGTTTGGAAAGGCGCGGGAGCCGAAAACGGCTGGCCTACCAAAGCCGGAGGCGGTCCGCAAACGGCTCGGGAGCTATAAAAGCAGCCGGGGAAGGAGCCCTGAAAGCAGCCGGGGAGGGAGCCGTAAGAAGAGCCGGGGTATACTGGTGAAAAGGTTGGCCTACCAAAGCCGGGGGCGGTTCGGTCCACCGTTGCGGCCAAAGTGATTGGCGCCATGAAGCCAGAACATGCTCCTCCATTAGATCCTGCTCCTCAACTGTCACTTCAGTGCTGTTTACCATGGCTTTCCCGCTGCCCGAAACATCATCATGTTCGCTGATTGGGGCCGAGTCCTTGACTGGGCTGGTCTGCTCCTGCACCAACGACACTTCTTCCATCTCAGACGTAATGGTGGGACGGGCCGGGCCGAGATCGCGCCACCACCTTGGCTTGTTCGTGCCTGGAAAGGGGATAGCTGACACCATGTCGGGATGGCCACCCATTGGAGGCGGCTCTGAGCTGTAGGTCTCGGGGGGACTCGGGTAGGAGGGCTTAGGGGGGCTAGCGGAAGAACAGAAGGGAAGGGCTTATGCTCGAGTGCCGTGCTGCGCAGGAGGATGAGAGGCGCCTTTAGATGGAAGGCAGTTGTCGGTGGTCTCTTGCCTCATTTCGTGCCGTGGCGCCGGAGAAGCGACCGACATCTTAGCCTTGCCACTGATGAAAGAAAGGGTCTATGCTCAAGTTCCGTGTGATAGAGTGGGAGGATAAGAGGCTCCTCTAAGTGGAGGGGAGTTTTTGGTGGTTTCTTGGCCTTGCTCGAGCCGCCGCGGCCAAGAAGGGACCGACATCTTTAGCGCTTGCAGCGAATTCGCACAAAGGGATTGTATAACTCCAGAATATTTGGAGCGCTGATAGATGTCCATACAACTGATCTTTCTTTGGTGATTAGTTTGGGAGCAGTATCACTCCTCGCGAGCGATACTGATGAGAGTTGTAGGACGGAACGCTGCTCCAAGCCTCGAAACATGGTCGTTAATCGATTGCTCTCCGACCAGCGACTTGTTCGAGATTCCTCGTCGCGTTGGTGTCAACAGCTTTGTTGAGCTTCTTCTGGCCAACACCTTGCACGGCTTCAGGGCGATTTCGCGCCGCATTTGCAAGGTAGATATGAAGAAACATTGGAAATGGCTTGAAGCGTTGGGATCTTCAACAAATTGAGGGGCGATGTGACGGTGAGTGCCTGGCTTCACGCTTAGGCTCGCCTTGGAAAATTGGGAGACACGGGCCCTCGTGCCCGGTCCCCAGGAGACAAAGGAAAAAACGTAAACAGCATCCGCTCGTATGACAAAGACTAAGTGTCCCCAGCTCGAGGAAGCTCTTTTCCAGGAGGGGCTTCGTAGACGTCCAGCTCTTCATTATTGGGGGTGCCGCTGCCATCGTTGGAAGCGTCGTTGACGGGGCCCCTATTATCAGGGTTCCCTTGTTGGGTTTTCCGTTGTCGGGGCCGTGTTGGCGCCTTCGTTGTGTTTGCCGAAGGCAACAGTCATGCCGGATTATGTATGTTTGAGCGGCACCGGCGGGAGTGTTGGCAGGAGTCTCGGTCTTATTGCCCTGGGGTCTTCAATCTTGGTGCTCTCGGGACTCGCAATTTCATTGTTAGATTTGTCCTCGGCGTAACGGCCCACTAATGCTGTGTTAGTAATGATAAGGTAATCTTGATGCAGGGGGATTGACGTACTGTTGAACTGGTTCTTTAGGATATCAAAGTACTCGTTGAGGTCATTCGTAAGATCTTTGAATAACCTCCGTGCTTATTCAAGAACGGCATTACACCCGATAAAGCCTGTGTTATATTTGCTGGATTTACCTGGAGGAGGCATGAGGTGCTAGCCTGACGAACTGTTAGCACCGTAAATACCTCTAGGTAAGAAACCAAGAAAAGACCACTGACTTTGACGGCCCACATCCGATTGTTCCTCAAATCGATTGGAGCAACCGCTTTACTTCCGTAATCCCTTGACCACTGCTCGTGGGCTTCGGTCGTTGGGGAACGTGGCTGGTGCGAAGGGTAAAGGCCTTCTGGCCTCCCCTGAGGATTCTGCGCCCGACAGCATTCTTAGTGTTGCGAGTAGCATTTGTCTTCTCTTTGGTCCTCTCCGCTGTGGACTGTGTTAGTGTGGTCTCCTATGTTGCGAAGATTACCGCGAGGCCGCGACCAGAGAGGGCAGGAAGTACGCGAAACAGACGGGCTGCGGGGAAAGATGGGAACTTACGTAGGTTCCTCCATGGGGGCGGCTGTTGCCCGTATGTAGAGGATTGGCCATATCCGTAGAAACCAGAAGGAGACGACGAGTGATAACCGCCACGATCTGAACCACCACGGCCTCGTCCACCATAGCTGCCGCGCTGTGGAGCAGCCGGCTGTGGCTGCTGATCAAAGAGGACTATGAGTTGAACGAGGGTATCAAGCGGAAGGGGGACAGGGAGGAGGGAGTGGGTGAGGGCGGGGATGAGAAAGAGGAAGAGGTGCGTAGTCGATGCTTCCAGCACTTGGGCAAGGCACAGACACAAGGTTGGGTGCACTCAAGAAGGCGGCCAACTTACCAAACTCAACTCGGAACCCACGAACATGAAATAAAACAGACTGATTTTCTTTCTTCTTTGAACTGCCCTGGCGGTTCTTCTCGGACTCGCTTGGCTCCGACAAATGATGGGAGGAATGTCTGAGCACTACTTGTCGTTAGGTCGGACGCCGGTGTTTCCGAAACCGCTCATGTTCCATCCAGGGTACTTGGATGCCGGTGAGTTTCTTCAACAAGAAGAGGCGTCAAAAGTACGCTGAGAAGAAGGATGAGCACAATGTCTTCCCAAGGACGAGAGGGGTAGGGACGTTGGCGTTGCTCTCACGAGCGTCGACGATGAGGTTGAGTTTGATGATGATGAGGTGGAGGACGGGACTCAGACTGCCGAGGAAGGGGCCGCGCTTACCCAAGCGGCTCCCGACCAAGGCAAAGGTGATTTGTTGTTGATTGGAAGGTAAAAGAGGGCAGAGCCCGCGGGGCGTAGGAATCTAGAACAGAAAGAGGAGCAAGAATGGAACGAGAGGAAGAGAGGCAGAAGCGTGGCCTCAGGCTCCAAGGGCTCTGCAGGAGGGGTTAGCTTGCGAATAGGAAGGGGCGTGAGTGGATGGAGTGGGGTGTACGGAACTGACAGCAAACGGCGTCTCGACCGAGAACGGGCATTGGCCGCTAACCAAATAGAGACACTGGCAAGCTCCGTTACGGTGAGGGGTAAAGATATAACCAAATTTAGTCTTGACCCATGCTCAAAGATACAAAGATAAGTATCATACCGTCCGGCCGGTTGATCCTGACGCCCCGGTGATCCTGGTCAGGTATAGTAGCTGGCACTCACGTTCTTCGGGACGGACGGCGATTAACCTGGGAGCAAGAGTACATTTATACCTGTCTAGCATCAGCTGGGTCACTGGCATACACGTCTCAGGGTGAGCAGTCAACGGAATGACCGAATCACAGAGCAAAGCCAGAAGCCAGGATGGCAAGGTGGAAAACAAAAGAAACTTTACTATGTGAGTCACTATCACATGGAAATTGTAAACCACTAAGGCTACATGACTGTATCCTGCTGGATCCTATGAAACAGTCATCCAAACCACACTACGTGATACTCGTAGGCTACATCTCCCAGCCCTCCACGTATCCCATCAGGTAGTGGGAAACCCTTGCTTTCTCCACATCCCACCTATGATAGACAAGCGTGTAGCAGAAGCGAACCGCTTAGTTTGCCTCCCACCCACTGATGGGTCGAGTAAGAAGAACATCAGATATTGAACCCTCTCACCCTGTCAGGCTCCATAAATGCCCGCTTCCTTCTGATTGTCATTTGATCGTCCACCATGATGAGGCTTGATGCTACCTGGATTATCTGCAGAGTCCAATTTCTCGATCTTCTTGTTAAACAAGGTTCTAGTTTCATCCGTGGCCGGCATGGTCCTCTCCAGCAGTAAGATCTCAAGCAGTTTCTTCAGGCGGTCGATGCGCCTTCTCTCCTTCCTGACCTTGCTCCGGTGGTAGCCGTCGTTGTTTCTCACTTTCTCCTTGAGTTTCTTCCTCTCCCAGTTGACGGTTGTCACTTGCTCCTGCATTTGCGACCTTGACCACGTTGGTGTCGTCAAGGCACAACTGTGCCAGATCCAGGTCTGGTAGGTCTCCCTGCACTGTCCACGACACAGCTGGTTTATGCGATCCGACCCTCGATGTCATAGGAGTCTGGCTGTCCCTCGGCCCTCGCCCTGTGCTGCCAGATACTGGACGATTATTCTAGATCCCACTTGGTTTCAAATTGGTAATCGTCTACCTGGTTCTGGTCATGACCGCTGTTATTCTCGGCTTCGGGGCTTAGGTCTTCGTCACCGACACTTTCTTCCTCGCTATTGGTGTCCTCGTCTTGATCGTTGGGGCGCTCGTTTTTGGGGTCGGAGTTCAGTGGACTTCTTTTGGGCAAGAACACCATTTCCAAGACGCATCTCGTCATCCCGCTTTGCGTTGGTTTTCTTTTTGTCCATCTTTGTTTGTAAAAAGTGAACGAAGGGTTAGTAATAGGATTGACTATCCGGCTGACGGTAGGGTTGACTGCTTCGCTGCCGATAGGGCTGAATCTCGAGATCTGTCGTGTAGATAGGAACTTGGGAAATGTCAATATGGCTGTCTATCGCGTCAAAAACAGCTTCTCAACCTAGCAATAACACCGCCAATGTCGGCATTTCCCGCAAACGCTTGATGATGTAGTTCAGTTTCTTCTTGCCCGGTTTTCTGTGGTACAAGTTGTCAACCATTTCCACTTCGTTCATCGCGGCGAGGCTCAACTGTCCGGCCAACTTCTTCTGAGTGTCCTGGACATCATTTGTGCCGTTCTGCTGGCCAAAACCTTGCCGTGCCTTGACACAGTCCTGGCGACGACACCACTCTCTGGCAGCGAGAAAATCGATCGCAGTGCTGATAGGATTGATTATCCGAGTGACAGGAGGGTTGGATGCCTCGTCGTTAACAGGGTTGGATGCCACTTCTTCCTTCAAGTCTCTTATTCACTCGTCTTGTCGAGCAGAGCTTGGAGACTGTTGATAATAGGTCTAGTCTGACCAAGGGAGGCGATTCCCCGATCCAGGACATTGGATTTAGCGAGCGCTATCATCCACAAGATATGTATCCGGTACCTCTAATCATCAACTGCGGGTTGTTCATGATCGCTTCTGTGGCCGGGTACTCGGCGGGTTTGGTCGTGGAGTTTTTCCTTCCGGGTAGCAGTCAATTGTTTTACCCCCTCGGTGCCGATCTCAATGACCACATGCCTATTTCAGTTGGTGGACTGATTGGATGTCTTGCTTGGTCAGGAAAAGCTCGTTAATGCGCTTGCATCATGCTATATATGCATAGGCCTTGCGAATTGCTCTTCCAGACACAATCGGTTACGGGTCTCGTGAGAAGTCACAACCATTATGTGAAGTATAGACTCAGGTAGGCAACATCAAAATGTGTGCCGTCACTGGAGGGCATGACTATAAAGAAATAAACGAGGTTTGGGAAATAAGAATTAAAGGCAAACTAGGACTATGTAAAGAAGAGGAAATATTCCCTCCGACCGAAGAACTTGCTTCGATAAAGAGGCATCCTTGAGTTCTTGTAGAATAGAGGAAATAAAGTCATATGATAGTTGTCATATTGACGGCATCAAGGCAACTTTTCAGAGATAACTTTCCCCCACGCCAATATCACCGTCCTCCTTTCCTACCCCTCTCTTCTGTCCCTGGCTTCAAGGACAACCCGCCATTGGAACAACTAGATTCCCAAAACCTCGGCTGATTTTGTCGTCGACATCGGTCTTTTACTTCCAGCCTTGAGGCTGTAAGCGACGGACAATGCCATTCAGCATGTCGACAACACCTATCATGTCAGGCACCTTCAAAGGTTCTCATGTGGCGCCTCAGAGGCAGTAGGGCCGTCGCGCTGAGCGGGGAAAGGCTCTCCTCCCGCTAATACATACTGCCGAAACCAGATTAAGACTTCATCACTTGGGCTCTGATCTGGCTCCTGCTCTTGAGTGACACTTTGCTGGAGAGTAAACCCTGAGGGAACAGGTGCCTGCAAAGTTGGCTTCATGGCCTGATGGTCGAAGTTTCCTTGCTGTGCAAATTCCTCCATCGGTGGCTCCATGGCTTGATGGTAGAAATGCCCGGGTTGGGTAAATTCTGCCTGCTGTGCGATGGCCCCTTGCTCGAGCCGTGCCTTTTTGGGGGCACGCGATTGATGTTCGCCGTCGCTGCTGTCATTGTGATTCATCAACCGCTTTTTTCCCTGCACGGCATCGGCACCGACATCGGCATCGGCAACTTGATGAGGTTGATTGGTGGCGTGAGAGGCTGGGTTAACTTCGGGAACGTTCTGGCGAGCTTCCTAAGCTTCCGCCGCGACTATTTCCTTCTGCTTCCCCTTCCGGGTGGGAGTCAGCTTCTCTCGCTCGGCAGTTCCAAGCTTGATGACTTCGCGTCTGTTGTTGTTCGTTGACCCATTGGAGATCTTCGTCTGTTGGTGTAATAAGTTCGTTAGTGACTCTCTCTTCCATACAGGATTGTTTACCAAAATATAATGTGATCCTATGAACGTCAAATCAGAAAATAATTACCTGAAGTTCCGCCTTGGGGTTACTGGCGAAGCGAGCAAGGTATGGCAATGAATATGTGTTCATCACCGACGCCTTAGAGACCTGTAGCCGTACATGTGTGTGGTTAGCGGACCAGCGTCACCTATAAGTAAACGAATCAAGAGACCATGCTACTCACTTTGAATAGCTTTGTTAGGGTGTCACTTCGCTCCTTGTGGGTTCGGTACGTTTGGATGTCTAAACCGGTGTTGAAGGATGATCCTCTGAATAGACCGAGCTGGCTGTCTCTCAAGACCAGCGATGCCTCCCAACCGAACAAGGCAACGTCAAGAGTAGACAAATCCCGCTTCCGCTGGACGATATAATTGAGCTTCTTCTTCTTGCCCTCTCCGTGGTATTCCAGGTCGACCATCCCTACTTCGTTCATGGCTGCCAAACTCAACTCGTTGGCAAGCTTTTTCTGGTCACTCTGGGTCTGAGGGATGTCGTCTTTGCCATTGTTCTGGCCTAGCTTTGCATGTGCTTTCTCCGCCTCCTTACGGAAACGCCACTCCCTGGCGGCTAGGAAATCGACTTCGTTGTCGAGAGGGATGGACGCGCCCTGCTGTTTCAGTGCGGGGTCGCTCTTCAGGTCGACAAGAGCCTGTAAGGTGTTGATACAGGGCCGGGTTTGGCCAAGCGAGGCGATGTCTTGGTCCAGGGCGTTTGACTTGGCAAGTGTGACGCTCCAACTGTAGGCAACAATAGTGAACTGTTGATTGTCGAAGGTGGCTTGTCGGACCGCCTCGCTGTGCGCCGCGGACGCCAAAAACACGTTCATTGCGGGGAGCCTAATTGGGTGCGGGGACAGAGCCGACTTCGCGTAATAAATCCGACGCCGGAGGATGAAGTAGAAGATAGCATCTGGTTTTTAAGGTCAGCGTCCAAGTATGCCACACCTTCTTGCAGTCTTCGGGTCACTAACCTAGGATTGACCAATAGACTTTCCTCTAGTCCTCATTTGCATCGTACATAATATTTTCGAAATTTTCGGTTTCCACCATTGGTGGCATAATAGCAAACTGTAAAGATAACATCGTACTCATTCGTTTATATGGATAAGGGAATTACTCATTGTACGCGCCGCGAAAAGGGCGGATTCGCGATGCAGTGCTTAGTCGGTTCGTGCCGGAGGACTTGGCGATGGCAATTAGCTCTTTCGGAAGCTAAACGGTGCGACTGCTGAAAAGAATGATGTCGGACCCAAATTTGCCTTTTGGATAATGTGGACGACTCGTCGAGGCCGGCGCGTCGAGCGGCGACCGAATACTGTCGGAGAGATGGAGGATCCTCGACGTGTGCCAGACGGCTAAGGACAAGATAGAGAGTACAATGGGAATTTATCAAAGAAAGGTAGACGGCGAATGTCGAGGGAGGGGACAAAGCAAAATGATGTATGGTTCGTGGAATTCTGGTGTAGCGGGGCAGAAAAAGAATTCCTAGAAAATTGTTGATTGCGCCAAAGAAGAGAGCGACGCAGAATTTGAGAAGTGATTCGAGTGTTGGAGTTGGAATGTAGAAAGAGGAATCAATGTGGACGGCTGATATAAAGGGAGGTGCGCTTGGCGGGGTCTTGGCAAAGGTTGGAAGTTGTGAGGGCGACAGGCAAGAGCAACTTGCATGTAGACGCTGCACGCCAACCTGAAAAGAGCCTGCCAAAATGATAAATTCTAGGCCTGTTTAAAATTACTGGAAACCTGTAGTATCACAATGGTCGAGCGTCAAACTCAGAAGCAGCCATCCCATGTTATTGAAGCTGAGCGGTACAGAAATGCCGACTCAACGCGATGACCTCCACGAAGTCCATTACCAAAACGAGAAAGAACGATAAGTGTTCGAGTGAGCACAGGATTGAATACGCGAAGCTATACAATGTTCCGATATGGCAATCCCGATACAATACAATACCACAAGCGCCGAATATCGTTGAGTGTCCCCGGAACCTTGATAGCATGTCGTTAAAGTGGTCGCACGTGACGCATCACGTGAGCATACCAACCACCACCGACGATCCAAACCACGTCTTCCTTCCTGTTTTGTGATCGAATGAAACTGTCTTTTGGTCTTTGCTTATTAAAGGGATGCTAAAAAAGCCCAATATAAGGTTTTTTGGACTTGAATCGAGAAAAAGTTGGAAAACTGCGGTCTTGGCGACAGGGCCACTAACAGTTATTGCGGGAAGCCGCTGCAGTTATTGTTAGTTTGAGGGCGAAATCCGGCAGCAACCATGGCTGTCTGCTTTCCCTTAACTTTGTCTGCGCTCCACGCTTTGTGTCGCTCTAAAAAGAGCATTTAGTGGTGAAATAGCGTACCATCTATTCATCGACATGTATTTTTAATATGGACAAAGACAACGGCCGAGGCACATCAATGTTGTACTTGCTCGCCGATGCTCAACAACATTCGAGCAGGAGAGTGGTCTGTGCACCACAACATCTGGTGATGGCTTGGCGGCTTGGCAATTTGGACAATGACAGACAAAGGTCAGAACAGGACCTTTGTGCAATGCAATTTCTGGTTGACACCCTTTTGTCCTCGTTGATATGCTTGTGATTCCTTGCTTCACAATCAAAAAGTCACAGATTCCGGAAGAAAATTTCGTCTCGGACTACAATTCGGGTACCAAATGTGTATGCCCTTTGGAAATGTTTACTTCTCCTATCTTGGCATTGCAAGCCCCTGAACACAGCGTCGTATAACAACATCACGTCCTCAACACCCTCCAAATAACAATACAGCTGACAGCAACTTATTGACCTGGAGGCTCCAATGATCGACCACTACACCCTTCCATAGATGCAATACCCCCTACTCCCTTCAGATCTCGTAGAGATCTTCCTCCCAGACAAAGTTGTTGCCCGGATAGGCATAGTTGGCGTAGGTTCCCCTGTGAGGGCTAGGGGCCGGGTAAAACTGTTGGCTAGAAGGCTCGGTGTTGGAAAGAGGGCCCTTGAGACGACCTCCGGCGTGGCTCTGATGAGCATCAAACTCCTGACCCGGAACCTAACCGGGGACCGGGAACTGAGTCGGATAGCCTCCATAACCCTGATGATGAGTCTGCGAGGATGAACCAACGCCAGCTAGACCACCAACATAGTTGCCGTGGTGGTGAGCAATTGAATCCGTGGAGGGAATATGAGCCTGTTGGACACCTGCAGCAATAGCGTTTTGGGAATCCATGGCGGGATAGTGGCCCTGATACTGATTGCCGTGATTGTTGTAGTCGCCGTGGTCATTGTCGTCGACCTCACTATTATCGTCGTCGACTTTGCTGTTGTCTTCGTCATTATCGCTATTGTCATAGTCCTCGCAGTTGTCGTCGTGTACAAAGTTGCTGGCCTTGTTCGCATTTTTCCTGTTGGTCGAGGGAGAGCCATGTGTCTCCAAGGCGTCATCAGTCACTGATAGCGGCATCGAGAGAAGAGAGTGGAAATTGTGAAAGGAAATTCTACCTGTTGGGTGTCTCGTTAAAAAGGGGGCTCTATAAATACAAGTGAACACCTCAGCCAACGGGTATTATTCCCAACTGGGTATCTCTAGTTCAGACACTGAACGCCTCGCTAAAAGAAACCTCAAAGCATGAAACCAAAGCCATCCCTCTCAGCCTATATATACTGCCGAGAATCATCCTGGAATGCCTCAGTGCAACCAAAGCACAGCTTGCAATCAAACCTGAAGCCATCCCTTCCAGCCCCACCGACTGCGCAGAAAATCATCCGGCAATTCCCCGGTGCAATTTGTTGAAGCACATGAGTAGGCACAGGTTGGGGCAGAGGATCGGCAAGAGAATTCCTTGATTGATTTGACTGAAGAGCAGAAGGAAAGTAGGTGAATGATGAGAGGGGGACCCTCGATATATATATACATGACTRAGGTCCATGTGTGGATCGACTGCCAAGACGGTAGTCTGCTTCAACACTCCCCCTCGAACCGGACATGGATCGAAAATGAAACTATTCCCAAAAAATACAAACAATGCTCTTCTTCATCAACAAGGTGTCAGTCCACGGGCCAGTAAAAAACCCACGGTGTGGGAAAAAGGTCCCCGTGGATGTCGACAAAAAACATCCAATTAACGTAGCCCTAGGGCGTCTCTGAATCTGATGAATGCATCGTAAGGTAGAGGCTTGGTTAGGCCGTCGGCGACTTGTT